>JACXGI010001915.1:0-44550 GCA_016801175.1 Esox masquinongy | reverse complement strand
ACAAGCAGTGAAACAAATTCCAAAACAAATTCTAGTTTAAGTAAATTTGAAAAAAATAAATAAAATGGAAATAAAATGGTATTAACCCAATGAATATATACAGTGATACAAGTAACAACAATAAAGAATAGATGGAAAATATACTGTAGATATAACAGTAACTGGCTATTTACTATTTACAGGGAATTCCAGTACCAGATAGTTGTGTGGAGCTATGGTTCATTTAGCTCTATGTACTGTATGTACATAGAGGTAGGGGTAGCAGCAGATAGGAAATAAACTGTAGCAACAGTGTGTGTGTGTGTGTGTGTGTGTGTGTGTTTGTGTGTGTGTGTACGGCATCAAGTTAATATTTTCATGTTATGTATGAACTACTGCATGGGCAAAGTCTAGTGTGTGTGTGCATATAGCTGACACTAAAGGGAGATAATGCAAAGAGACATCTGATCATCTCCCATTTGGCAACCTTGTTTAACAGTCTTCTTGTGTTACGGTAGAACCTATGCTACTGACCGCCATACATCCCATTTGGTAGTATAGAGAAAAGTCTATAGCTTGAGTGGCTGGGGCCATTGACAGTTTTGACAAACACCTGCTCCAGAGGTGTTGGATTAAAGCCTGCTTCAGAGGTCTGTGAACTTGGCCATTTACACCATCCTCTGAAGCACCTTAAAATCGAGGGCAGGACAGTTGCCATACCAAGCGATGATGCAACTTGTCAAGATGCTCTCATGGATGGAGCTGTAGAACGTTTGGAGGATTTGAGGGACCATACCAAATCTTGAAAACCATACTTGTTATTTCATGTCTGGACAGCTAGACCAATGTCACCCTACTCCTCTGCCAAATTCACTGGCTTCCAGTAGAAACTTACACAAGTCCAAGGTGTTTACAAACGGAGCAACAAGAGTAAATGCCCCTTCAAACCTTCAAGCAATACTCAAACCCTACATCCCTACCCAAGTTTGTCCTGTCAACTTTACATTCTTGGCCATCCCACATCTACCAGATGTTCTCTGTAAGCATGCGCAGCTATGCAGCTCTTCCAGGATGGTTGCACAGAAGAAACACCAGCCCGTGTATAAGATTCAACTTCACAGAGTTTGCTCTATTAATTTGCACTTAACAGATCGGCATAGCAAACCAAAAGAAAACTTGAGTCTGTGATTTTGTTGTAGAAAGAATTGGACTCATTGGACTAAAATTCTATTGACAGTGGCCCACAAAAGTTTTTTCCTACCAGCGAGTTACTGTGATTTGCAAACCAGAGCTATAATCAGAGTTCAGCCAAATGTGTGGTGAAATGTACTCCAAATGTCATATTGAAAGTCATTCATTTTTGTGAAGCATCACGTTGCTTCTTTGCCTCATAGGTCAGATGCTGTCAAGAGACTCACACTATGACATCTCTGTTAAATAGGGTGAGCTAAGAAAAACGTTTTGGAGGATCCCTCTTGACTTTGAGCAATGTTTGTGTTAGTTATCACCTTGTGTACTCAAAATGCCTGTGCAATAATCTCATACGACAGATAACAATTTAAGGATTACAAACTTAGTGAAAGTAGGTCTTCTATCACAGGAGAATGTGAGAGAGTGTTGTGTGTTTGTTCTTACTGAAACATGGCTGGCAAAAAACACACCCCACAAGGCTCTTCAACTGGACATTTTTTCCATCTACTGTACCATTGCGACCAAATAGCTGTGTCTGGTAAGAGCCAAGGACCTGGGGTATGCTTCCTAGTGTACCAATGTTCTGCTCACCAGTTCTGGAGTACCTGACACTAAAATGCTGTCTTCATTATTAAAATTAAAATGCGTTTACTTTGAGTTTGTTAACTTTCCACCACAATGTCAAGGTGGCAGTCAGTGAACTGCAAAATATAATCAACCAGCACAAATCCTCTCAACCATATGCAGATTTTATCGTTTTGGCAGATTCCATTAAGCAACCACTGGGAGTAAAATTACCCTGGACCATGTGTATAACCAACATTAGGGACACGTACAAAGCCATCCCTAGCCCCCATTCAACCAATCGGATCACGTATCCCTGTTGCTCCTCCCTGTCTACAAGCAGCAATTAAAGTGACTTCCACTAAGCCTGTGACGGCTGACGTGTATTCCTCCATGTTGGTGGTGTCCTGGGTGGATGAATCTCTGAACATTCCAGTCTGTATTCTGAAGTGGGTCAAACTACAACACTATAAGAATACAGCCTGGAACAAGTAGATTTATCTACCCAGGATTCAACCAACATTGAGGAATACACATCAGCAGTCACAACCTTCTTGAGGACATGTGTGGGTGACGTTGTATTTGGATATCTCCAAACCAAAAATATTGAATGAACTGAAAAAAAAAGTCCATACTGCAGCATTCAAAACAAATGTTGCTGTGTTGTTTGCATTGTGTACTCTATGAATATGACCACTGAAACTTTGAACTTGTTAGACTATCATCACATGCATAGTTCACGCTCATTTCCTCCACTGAGCTTGAGTGATGAATATCGCAACAGGCTTCCTCTGTTTAACCTTTCACTGCCTGAGGGAGTCGGTAGAGCACAAGGTGTCAAGAAAATCCCTGCCGACAATTCCTCCCCTACCAGCAATGTTGGCCAGTCTGCAAGGCCTATGGCACCATAAGTGGCACAAGACTTGAACCTAGACTGTGGTGGGTGCCTCTGCACTGCGATTAAACTGCTGTGCCACCAGGGAGCCAACCATAATGCTTTGACTTAGTCCTCCTGCTTCTTCTCTCTGCCCCTTTCTCTCTGTGCAGTTAACAAAGTGGATGAATACAGTGTCAGTCTCTGCAGCTGCAAAGGCCACTGTCTAAAAGGCTTAGTAATCCTTTGGCAAAGACCACAGACTGCGACGCTCAGGGTGACGATAGACTGAGGACGGACAATGTGTACTTTGGGCCACCAGACACTGCTATTGCTCTCTTGAATAACACAGAACTGTATTTACAGTATACTCCATTAACAGTACCCGGGTGAATGGGTGTAGGCACATATTATATAATTGTATAACTGAGAACTGTGACACAGTTCTCATAGTAAATGCTTTAAGTCTCAAATCATTGTTATATCTGTCAATGTGTGATGTAGCTCAGTAAATTGTATCTGCAGAAGGCATAGTGTTACATTATCATACAAATATATAACATTTAAATGTGCCATTAGAGAAACAGTTTCATTTCAAATGTGTTGACTGTAGAGAAAGTAACATCAACAGATAGCTGGTTGAAATATAGACCAAGAGTCATTTTGTATGTGTGAGTGTATGAATGGGTGTGTGTTTGTCTGTGCGTGTAATGTCATAAAAATACAATCTTCTATGAAAGATATGGTCTAGCACAACACAAAATAGCTAATAGAATATGTTATACAACTGTATTAAAATATAATGCATTGATATAGGCCTACAGAATAGTGCTAAGGAACAGTGCTGCTCTATCTATTTACAGAATATGCGCTGCACATTGATCACTGTGCTCAACAAGCCACCAAACCCATAAATGGATCTCAGTTGGTGTTTTAACTTACTGAGTAGGATACATGAGGTGTAAATTATACATTTGGTAGTACATCAGCATTTTCAGTTGTTATGTTCAGTTGTTATGACACTCAATTAGCCAATGTCCCCTAACACTACTGTATGTATGGTAGGGTTTTTAAAACTGTTTGAAACAAGCTGGTTTGATATAATTAACAATAGTTTTCACTTAATTTAATATTGGTTTGAATACACCCAGAGAATTTAAATAAATCAATTTGATCAATAATCAATCTTTCTGTCTAACTTATTCACCTCTAATGAGAATCATATTTTTACATCAGTATTTAGATTTATATAACTGCCATTGCACTTGTTGCGCTCTGTACAATAGCGGTATTCAGAGCCTAATTAACAGGGCCCCAATAGTATTATCATTATTATTATTCCTGTCAGCAGGTAGGGAGGGTGGGGCCACTAAGTACACTAAGTGTACTTAGTGGCCCCAAGAGCTAAAGCTGGACCTATTCAGATAGAATTAGCTATGACTACAACTACAGCAGCTATTCTATCTAATCTGTAGTTGCCTAATGTTTGATATCCTGACAGAAAACATAATTATTATTTTTACTGTAATTTAAACAGGCATGTTGATTAAAAAAAAGCTAATATTATTTTCCGCAACAACCAAGGGGCATGAGGAACAATTAGGGTTAACTGTCTTGCTCAGGGACAGAATAACATCAGAAAAAAATATTGGAAACATGAACTTTAACAACATTAACTGCAGAAGTCTTGTATTTATGCTAGTAGTAAGCTACAGTAAAAATCTTACGATCTTACATTGCCACTTCAAGGTGAAAACAGCTGATATTAAAAGGTAAGTTAACTTAAAGGTAATAGCCTATGATTGCTCAAGGTGCACCATATATGTTCCCTGCAATAGTGAATAGACTTTCCATACATAGGCTACAGAAGCGTTGTACGGTTCTGTAGCCTATGTAAGCGTTGACTTGTTCTTTGCTCTAGGCTATACATCCCGTGGAACGCAGGGTGGTAGATCTGGCCTGTGGTTTGATCTGGTCAGCATGGGTACCTACTGGTGCTGTCAAGCGCAGTGACCGAATCGGGTTGGGGGGTATATGGTCCATAATTAACGTCCAGTATAGGCTAGTAGCATACCACCCAAAACCCAGGATAATGCAAAACGTAATTGCTGAGATAATCATCATCAATATTCAATGTCAATGTCTGCCCGCTCAACGTACCATTCAATCACATGCTAACCTAGCGACGACAAAAGCGTCTAGACATTTCGCCTAATGGACCATGTACACCATGCGCTTTCGTCACTGTATACCATCTTTGCGTCCAATCGTATAAAATATGGAACAATGAAGGACGAAATAAAATGCATTTGTGTAAATTATGCTAATCTATATGGCCTACAAATAATTTATAATCTGCACATTTAGGCTACTGCAAAATCATAATCTAGGCTACGTGCGTAAAAGGCTCCAATATCATCCAGAAAACAGCATCTTTAGAGAGTGCATCTGTTACTGGAAAACTGGAGGAAAACGCCAAACGCTAAATGTATTTTCCCTCTTAATAGTGTGAGAAACTCCGTTTTATTATACATACTGTCAAACTAAAGCATGGGATGCTTATTTTTCCGACGTGGTTCTCAATTTCTATTTAACAGTTGGCTTTAAATGCTTTATTACCAAAACAATGATAAAATGCCCAAATAAAATAGCCAACCTAGACAATAAAAAACGTGTCTTACCTGTGCTGTGCACTAGATCAATGCCGGATTCGGTGAGTAGGTTTGGGTCACTTTGAGATCTGCCTCGTTGCAGAAGACAGCCGTCTATTCCATTTCCATCGGATGTAGCCATGGGGATAGACCACAGGAATTCTGAATAAAATATTGAAAACCCTACCAGAGACGGGCAAGGTCAGAATTAAGCAGCAGTAGTGCAGATATAATTCGTTCTGACAACAGCCGCTTTGAGCATCTAATGGGGAGCCATGGGTGCTGAGCAGAAATTCCTAGTATGTTGGTGCGCGTGCGTGTGTGGCTGTGCGCGCGCGTGGACGTGGGAGGGGTGTGATACGGATATAGCGGTCTACAGTACATGTCACTTCGGTACTGTTGCTTGCAACATTGAAGCCAGGCAGCGACATAAATTTAGGACTCAATCTTAATGTGGGTGCCTTTCATCAAATCAGTGTAAACAAGGAATTTCAGATTTCTGATGCTGGCTTGGTCTATTCAAATGATCCTAATAACCACATAATCTGAGGTCGAATATAGCAGAACATCAAGACGTGGTGTAATGGGTTAATTGAAACATTTTGAATTATTATGCAAGCATTATTTTTGAAACATTATAACTTATCCCAATAACCTGTTGTTTCAATGTAATGCAATTATGAATGGCATTGGCAGGATTAAGAGAAAACAGATGGATAGGCTATGTCTATTATTAGGTGAAGGGAGGTGGCCAATGGACATAATTGTAGAGAGCGGAATAGAAAATGACTATCAATAGTCTAACTGGTTTTAAGGCCTTGAGAAGCCTACTGCTCTATGGATTGACTATGCTTTGAGAAGCACTGATTATTTTTATGATAAATATAAATGTCCAATTTAACAAACATTTTTTAATATTGTTGGTAAAATATTTTAGATTAATACATTTTTTGGGGTGGTGGTGATTAGGTATTCAGCTAACCTCTTCACAGAAATTTGTCAGTCCATCACAATTAATGATGTGGCACGCAAACAATGCAAAATGCATTCGACGGCTGAGCAGGGTAACGCGACCATTATGCGCATCTAGTGCGCAGTAACGAATGTCTATAATAAACGAAGTCCTTTCATTCTATAGGTCAATTCTTCATATGACGTTAAAATCCGGAAGTAGTCGTCAGTGCAGTCGTTGGGAAAATGGCAGCGTTCAGGTGCAATATTTTTATGTTGGCGTTCTTTCTTTGTGGATTTACAGTGTTTGTTGCAGGAGATGTACAGACAAATCAGGTGAACGTTGCTGAAACCGTATTCATAGATAATGTGCCGACGACAGAAACAGACGCTTCACCACCATCTGTAACCGACCCAGGCCAGACCGCGGAAGAGAAGCGGCTTTGGGAGGATACCGAAGTCGGAGCGAACCTAGCAGATGGTGCAAGTGACAACAAAGTTGACCGTGTCCATGACACCATGCAAGCCACTGACGTGCCTCCATCACCCCCCGCAAAAGACCAAACACAAAGGTTCGCCTTCGATGAGAGGATATGGGAGGCTACCAATGTCGAAATAAATCTAGTGGAAGATGCTCCTCCAATTCGGGACAAAGAAGCTGATGAAGCTGACCATGTCCTTGACACCATGCAAACCCAAGACTTTCCTCCACCATCGACTGCAAAAGATCAGTTTCAGGAAGAGTTGGTGATCAAACCATTACATTCCGGGGATATCTACGCCAGCTTCCAGTTCCGCACCCTGTGGGATACAGATTTATTGTTAGGAAGTAAAGGTAAAGATTTGAATTTTAAATGTAGGCTAGTTCAAACTCAATCAAACTATCTTCTCGTCATTTACAGGAGCCGCACAGGTCAAAAGCATTTAGGTGGTTAAGTGAGTTAGTGTACCTTTGCAGTATGTACTCCAAACGTAAGACTTTACTGTGGTCATAGTCCCTAATCTATGATTTTCACTTGACTGGGAGTACAGATATGTATCTGGGAGTACAGATATGTATCTGGGAGTACAGATATGTATCTCTACTGACAGATGTCTTTGAAACATGCTCTCTGGGTGACAAGTATGGTGAGTATGCAGGCTGTGAAAGATCTGGGACATTTTCAGCTTCCAGGAATTGTGTACAGATCCTTGTGACATGAGCCTGTGAATTTTCCTGCTGACATGGCTTGATGCTGGTGGGAAAGGCCAAATGTGGATGTCCTGTGCTGGAGTGGTTCTACCTGGTCTGCAGTGGTGAAGCCAGTGGAATGTACTGCCAAAAAACATTAGAGGTGGCTCATGGTAGAGAAATGAACATTAGCAGCTTTAGTGCACATTCCTAGGTTGCCAAATGGATGCGTCCTAAAAGTTTGAGACATCTGTGGCATTGAGAGGGTGACAAAATGGTATATATTTTAGAGTTTCTTTTTATTTTCCCTGGCACAACATGCACCTGCACAATGATCATGCTGTTTAATCAGTTTGTTGATATGCCACACCTGGTAGGTGGATAGATCATCTTGGCAAAGGAAAACTGCTCTCTAACAGAGGTAGAATAAAATTAGTGTAAACAATTTCAGAGAACTAAGCTAAAAATGTTGTGCCTATGGAATATTTCTGGGCTCTTATTTCCGCGCTTGAAACATCAGACACTTTGCGTTGATATTTTTCTTCTGTTTAATATTTCACGCAGGTCTCTTTTTTTGAGAATAGTTCCCAATTCCATCCCAATATTGCATGCTATTTTATAATTTTCATAATCAATTACATTTGTAATTGTAATTGTAATTGTTCAGAGGGGAAAATCTCCACAAGTGTGGCCGTAGATCATGAAAGTAAGGTTTGATATTAGGTTAATGACAAAAACATTGCATTTGGAAGTTACTTACTTAACCAGGAAGAGTAAGGATGTCACTGGAGCACATTCTATGATCAATGTAGGTGTTTTTTTATTACTAATAAAAAAAAGTTGTGGCATACCCATTTTATTTCTTGCAACGCCTGTTTTAAATAATCCATCTAGATAACAACAATTTTGTGGTTATGTTAGCAGTTAAAGTGGTAGATTATTTTAGAGTTAACTCTGGTGCCAACACAGATGTGTTCTGTCCTTCAGATACGTCGAGTGAGAATTGATTCCCTTTTTCAATTACGACCTTGCCAAAGACGACAGTACAAAGAACAACGTAAATACTGTAAAAACAATACAACTCAACAAATAAGTACTACAAACGCAATAAGGAATAGACAAACATAAAATTACGCAAAATAGACCTGTGCACATACACATAGTTGTGGGTATTTAGCCGGTGCAATTAATCTGGTTTATAAATTGTATATATCGATGTCATTTGAATGAGTACGTCTGTCAAAACTTGAATGGTACTGTGTTTTCAGTCTCCCACTACCGACTGTTCCCAAAGTCTCTGGGACAAGTGATTTCGAAGTTCTCTGTTCGCGAGCTCCACATCTCCTTCACTCAGGGTTACTGGAGGACCATGCAGTGGGGCCAGCCCTTCCTTCCATCTCCCCCTGGTGCTGAACTGTGGGTATGGTTCCAGGACACGGTCACTGAGTGAGTTGTACTGTACATTTATTCACACAGATTCACTTTCTTCACTAGAAAATGAGCCCATTTGTATTAATAATGGTTAGTTGGTTTTAGTCTTGAAGCTATTATTAATTCTTGTTTATGAACTTTCACAGTTAGTGTCCCAATAATTTGGTCCATTGAGTCTATAACAATTAACTTGCTAGAAAATTTGACAGGCAGGCCTTTCTAATGACGGATACTGCTCTTTTATCCACCACCTTTTCTCCAACACTATATCAGCATTAAAAAGACAAAGTTGTCTAATAAAGTGAATGGCCACTGAAGGTAATAACAGTAATGTTTGTTTCAAACTCTTGTAGTGTGGACCTTGCCTGGAAGGAGCTGACTAATGTCCTCTCAGGGATCTTCTGTGCCTCCCTCAATTTTATTGACTCTACTAACACGGTGCAACCCAGTGCCTCCTTCAAACCTCTAGGCGTGGGCAACGGTAGGCTACCTGTCACTGTCTCTTTGGTAGCTAGCAGTGTTGGAAGTACTCAAGTCCAGGACTCAGACCCAAGTCCATATTTCCTTGACTTTTGTTTTAACCCTAAGTGACTCGGACTTAGATTCATTTTTTTCTTGTGACTTGTAGGATATTTACCATTGGACTGGATAATATATCATAAGGAGAATTAATATTATTGGCGCCAGGTGCTTAAAGCAGTTCTGTGGAGCCGTGAGAAGTTTGCGCTGCAGACACGACGCATCAGCTGGTGTAAGCCCCTGCCTCCGATCATTGAAATCGTGCAGGCAACTCTTTTGCTTCCCCATAGCTAAACAATCGCCAGCCTTCTAGATGGCTAGCCTTTGACTGGTTAGGAAACACAAACAGCTTTACAAATTTAAAAACTTTAGCATTGAGTTTAAAAATCCAACAGCAGTTTGTTTGCCTCCTTATACAACCCCGTATCCAAAACAGTTGGGACGCTGCGTGAAATGCAAATAAAAACAGAATGCAATGATGTGCAAATTATTTATCCCTGTATTTCATTGAAAATAGTTCAAAGACAACATAGGAAATGTTGAAACTGAGAAATGTTATTGTTTTTGGAAAAATACATGCACATTCTGAATTTGATGCCAGCAACATGTTTCAAGAAAGTTGGGACAGGGGCATGTTTACCACAATGTTGCACCCCCTATTCTTTTAACAATACTCTGTAAGCGTTTGGGACCTGAGGAGACCAGTTGCTGTAGTTTTGAAAGCGAAATGTATTCCCATTCTTGCTTGATATAGAATTTCAGCTGCTCAACAGTTTGAGGTCTCCTTTGTCATATATTTTGTTTCATAATGCACCAGATGTTTTCAATGGGTGTCATGTCTGGACTGTAGGCAGGTCAGTTTAGCAACTGGACTCTTTGACTGTGGATCCATGCTGTTGTAATACGTGCAGAATGTGGTTTGCCATTACTTGTTGAAATAAGCAAGGCCTTCCCTGAAAAAGACGTAGTCTGGGTGGCAGCATTTGTTGCTCCAAAACCAGTATATTTTGTTCAGCATAAATGGTGTCTTCACAGATGTGCAAGTCACCCATGTCATGTGCACTAATGTACCCCCTCACTATCACAGATGCTGGCTTTTGAGCTGTGCGCCGATAACAAGGCGGATGGTCCCGTTCCTCTTTAGTCCGGAGGACGGTGCATCCATGATTCCCAAAAATTATTTAATATTTTGATTTGTCAGACCACAGGAACGTTTTCCACTTCGCCTCAGTCCATCTTAAATGAACTCGGGCCGAGAGAAGGCGGCAGCGTTTGTGGATCTTGTTTATATATGGTTTCTTCTTAGTGTGTTAAAGTTTTAACTTGCATTTGTGGATGCAGCGACGTACTGTGTTCACAGCGACGTACTGTGTTCACAGACAGTGGTTTTTGGAAGTGTTCCTGAGCCCATGCATTTATTTCTACTACAGAATCATGTCTTTTTAATGCAGTGCCGCCTGAGGTCCCGAAGACCACGGCCATCCAATATAGTTTTTAGACCTTGTCCCTTGCATACATACATTTGAATGATATTATGTGCTGAAGATGACGAGATCCCCAAACTCTTTGCAATTTTATGTTGAAATGTTATTCTTACATTGTTGCACTATTTGCCCGCACAGTATTTCACAGAGTGGTGAACCCCTCCCCATTCTCACTTCTGACAGACCCATCCTCTCTGGAATGATCTTTTAATATCAAAATTCAATCAAATTAATTTATAAAGCCCTTTTTACGTCAGCTGTTGTCACAAAGTGCTTTTACAAGACATCCAGCCTGAAACCCCAAGGAGCAAGCAACAAAAGTGTTGAAGCACAGTGCCTAGGAAAAACTCCCTAAGAGGGGGCCAAAATTTAGGAAGAAACCTAGAGACGAACCAGGCTCGGAGGGGTGACCTGTCCTCTTCTGGCTGTGCCGGGGGAACAATTTTAGAGGACAAGTTGTAATAATTAATAAATGCATGGGGGCTGAGTCCTGAGTCTAAAACCAGATCCAGGTCAGGGGCAGCAACAGGTTTTTAGAGCCTGGTACTTGGGAGGTGTGGGCCAAGACCTCATGTCCTCCTAAGTTTAAAGGGAGCAGAAGACAAGGAAAATTTAGAGAGTGCATGCCTTAGATTTACAAGGATTTACTGTGGAGAAGGAGAACTGACCCTACTCCCCCGGCACAATAATATAGCAGCGTAAAACCTTGGGGCTGAGACAGGGGTCCAGTGACACTGTGGTCCTATCCGGGGGAGGCCCCGGACAGGGCCCAACAGACAGGAAGTCAATCCACCCACATTGCCAAGCATAATTCCCAATCATGTTACTGACCTGTTACCAATTGACCTAATTAGTTGTGTGATATTCCACCAGGTTTAGTTTTTTAGCATTACACAACGTTTCCAGTGTTTTGTTGCCTCTGCCCCAACTTTTTTGAAACGTGTTGCTGGCATCAAATTCAAAGTGGGCATATATATTTCAAGAAACAATAAAATGTCTGTTTCAACATTTGACATGTTTTCTTTATACTATTTTCTATTGAACATCATTGCATTCCGTTTTATTTACATTTTATGCAGCTTCCCAACTTTTTTGGAAACAGCGTTGTAGGTAAGTAGGCTGTCTTTTTGGTTTTTGTCCTTTCACTTAGCCCCTCCACTTTTCCCAATGCGTCTCAGTGCCAGGTTCTGACAAGACACTTGTTTCCTCAGCGAAAATGGTTTGATTCAATGAATAATACAGTTTGTCCCTGCTTCACATGTTTTCTTCTGTTGTGTGTTGGCAGGATGCATTTTTCATTGATTAAGCATATTGAGTGGGCAGTTCTTAAACTATGCTAGGCAAGCATATCAAAGCACTTAGTGACTAAATGCCAAGAAAGTTCCTGTGAGCGCAATCTTGATTGTTGGTCAGGGAAGATGTAGTGTATGGATGTAAGCTGTTAACTGCAATTACAGTCCGGATAATACCATAGTTGTCTAAATAGTTGGGTAGTAGTTAGGTACCTCTATTGTCTTCTCCATTGAAGGTAGGGAGTGGGGTTAAATGGCAAAGATAAATTGGGGAGAAAGGACAGAGGCAAAGATTTGGTAAGAAAAAATGTGTGTGTGTGTTGTTGGGTGTGCATTTATGTATTCTAAATATTAAGCGAATTATGTCCAATTAAAATTGTGGTATAATCAAACTGTGTAGAAAAGGTAATTTAGAGTATGTATTTTCAGGATTTATTCTGATATTTAAAAACAGCCATTTGAGCATATGGACTGGTATCCTCCCTTTCCTTTTTAAAATACTTGAGGGTGCTATCTGACCAACTTTCCTTTTATTTGACTCTAATAAGTCAGGCTTCAAGACGGGTTACTGAACCACTGCTCTCCTCTGTAGCACAGAGGCTCTTTGCGCTCTCGTTCTTCATGCTCCTCAATCTATATACTGCCTTTGACACTGAACCATCAGATCCTCCTCATCACCCTCACTGGGCTGGGTGTTTCAGCTTCTGTACCCTCCTGAATTGGATCCTATCTGACAGGTTGAAATATAAAAATGTCTTATCACACTGAAAAGAAATGCCATGATCCTCGAAGCTGTGTTGGGTAATTCTAACCAAGAGGATGTGTGGTTTGACTGCAGGCACACCTCATTCAATTGCTACTATTAATTAGACTCTGATTAGCAAATGTTTTTGTTTTACTGCTTAGAACAACTGCACACATTCTGGCTCTGCAATACTGGATGGATGTGTGAGACTTTATAATAGTGACATTTCCCGTGATGTGACATCCAGGTAACTGTATGTGTGTCTATTCCATTTCCTCTGCTGTACAGTAACAGATCAGCGCTTTCTTCGATATGCGGTGTTGCCACGGGAGATCGTGTGTACTGAGAATCTGACGCCGTGGAAGAAACTACTACCCTGCGGGTCCAAGGTACCTGTCCGTCTTATTTTTTATGGTGTTATTTAAGTATTTGTCAAAACGCTGGAACAATAATTCCCACTCTGATTTAAAATATCTTTCCTTTTCTGGTATGTCCAACTAAACTTAAGCATAGTAACGAACCCTTGGCAAATCAGAAAATGTGAGGGCATTTTGCGGGTCTGCCTATTGTAGGTTTGGAATTGAGGTTATATTGAGAATGATGACCACTTGCAGGTCCCCAAAAGGAAAAAGGACATTTCCATCTCAGGGGTTAAATGTCAAACTTGATGATTGCGGTTAGTTTGTGAATTACGGTTACTTTTAGGTTTGAGCATCATGGGTTAGAGTTCGGCATAAATGCTGGGTTATAGAGGTTAGATTTACAGTATGGGTTAAGGCTAGGGTAAGGATAGAACACCCCACAAGGATAGAAAACCAAATGTGTGTGTGTGTAGATTGAAACCAGTGTGGGGGTATTAACCATTCGTTTCAACGGGCTCTTCCTTTCTTTAGGCTGGTTTGGCAGTCCTGATGAAGTCAGAGAAACTCTTCCACAGCAGCTTTCACTCCCAGGCCCTACACATCAGACCTGTGTGTAAGGTAACGTGTATGATTTTGAGCTACCCAATTTTTATGTTAGGCCTTGCTTTATCGCAGAAACTCCGTGTCAAGATACTGTATTTGCCTTCCGAAGCAGATCCGATGCTCTTCTGGATCTCATCACACTGCATGCTCAACCAGATGGTCTATACAGGAATCCTTATGTGTTAAAAGGAACATACTCCTTGGACCTATACCGTGATTGAGCTCCGTGGTGATCAAACCACTACAAGGAGTTGCTAGAGCGGGACAAGGCAACCCTATTCGATTACTCACCACCCCAAACCTGGATGCTTCTAGCCCATTGTGCTGCCAGTTGATTCCTAATCCTAGTGCCGGATTCAGTCCCTGGTCTCACAATGAATAGTCAAATGTGAGGCAGTGACTTTAACACTCGACAGTGGCACTTTTACAGCTAGTGACCAATAATTGTTGACTGCAACTTTAAATATCTGCTGCGTTCCTCTAAGCTGGTTGTGATTGGCAATGGCATGTATCCAGTTTTCAGAGCTGATAATAGAATGTGCACTTGGATTTAAGTAGAGGGACTATTCAAAGTCAAAGTATTTTTTTTATTTATCAAATGCACCGAATAACACAGCGTCATTCTGAACAATTAAATTCTTGTGACATGGCACGCGGCATCTACACAGTAAGAATTAATATACAGCTCTGGAAAAAAATAAGAGACCACTGCACCTTTTTCTTTCCTTTCCAAAAAAGTTGAAAAGGATAGTTTTGAGTAAGGAACAGAAGCGTTCAACTTGCAGCGGTCTCTTAATTTTAACCATTTTGTTCCTCACTCAAAACCTTCCTTTTCGACTTTTTTGGAAAGGAAAGAAAAAGGTGCAGTGGTCTCTTAATTTTTTCCGGAGCTGTATATATAAAGCAAGAATATAGCAAAATTATAACAATGTAAACTAGCAGCAATTTTTCATTTTATTGCAGAGATTGAGAAGGGCTGAAATCCAGAATGAGAGGCCAATATTGTCCTGATATATCAGTCATTCTCTATTCTGTATATTTGATTCACAGTTTAATGGGTTTTACTGGAGGAAAAAGGGGCATGAATTTAATACTTTGTTTGTCGAAAGTACTTCTAATATTCTTCTTCTAAATTAAGTTTCTGAGGGAGAATTGCCGGAAACACTGAGAAAGACTAAAATCTTTTTTTGTGCAGTTTTTTTTGTGCTGAAACATCACTCCTATATTGTTTCAGGACTGGCAGTGCAAGTCCACGTCATGGGAGCTGAGACAGACGCTGAATGTGGTGTTCGACCTGCACACCTCTGGCCAGGGCAAACATGGTAAGAGAAGTCTCTTCATTCAGAATGATACACCTCTCACGACTAAGCTCAGTCGACCCTTACTGCACTGCCCTGATTATGCATCCACCATATACTTTAGGTCAACTTGGGCAATGTAAAAGGTAGATAATCAAGCCAGCACAGTAAAGTTAGCTCAAATTAATGTTACTTCTATCCTTTTTTGTACTATTATCTCACTAATGCTAAAACGTATGACACTGCTAGTGAATGTCAACAGCATGCACAGTCTTAACATTTTGCTGCCTTCAATTCAGTATTAAAAAACACATTACATTAAACATTTTTCTTACAGATCTACACAACCTTTAACCTACTCCAAATGTTTAAAGTGAAATAAAGTTATAGAAAACATTCCAAATTGATTTTCTGGATTAAATTTTGCTTAGTAAAATTGATCACTTTTCAATTTTCTTGTAATTTGTGGTGGCACTTTTTTTGGATGAAAAAAAGAGCAAAGCGCAGTTAGAGGAAAACCGGCCTCAGTGTTATGAACGTAACACTGCAGTTGTAGTATTTGTCCACAGCTACACAAAATGTAACGCCCATTTTCCAAATGTTAAGTTCTTTCCAGTATACGTTGAGTGTGCCTGAATAGTCCAGTTGCAGTCCTATCTTAAATCTGCTTGAGCAATTTTGAACAAAACAATAGATACCAGGTATGTTGTTCAAGGTCAGTAGAATCTTGATTTTACAGGTGCAATAGCTGACAACGGTGCCTCCAACAAGCATTAAGTCTGGGGTGTGAGGAAATACATACTCAATACAGCATTGATTTTTTTATTTTTGTATCATTTGGAAAATTGTCTATAACTGTACTCATAAAATGTGGAGTAGGTTGGGTATATATGTGTAGGGGGCAATCCTTTTTTAAATTTACTTTGAAGGCAGCAACTTTCACTTCTACTAGTGTACTAAATACTTTGCCTGCTATCTATATTTTGAAAGTCAATTTATTTAGGGTGCATTAAAAATTGTAAAACACTTTTCATTAAAACAATAACATGAACATAAAGAACAAATCATCTTGAAAAAGTCATTTATTTCTACTGTGTGTACAAATATATTTTGGGTTATTGGGTTTTTCCATAGAATGGTCCCTGTTTAAGATGTTCTCGCGTACCCTGACTGAAGCCTGCCCCCTGGCCTCCTCCAGTATAGTGTATGTGGACATTACAGATAACCCTCAGGTCAGCAATCTTGCATTATTTACTTGATATTATCACTATTTACACATCCACCTTTACATGACAGCTAATGTTTTGCAACTATGTACGTTACTGCTTACTTTACATAACCAACTTTGTGCAACCATTGTAAAATGGCTAGCCGTGTCACTTGCTCTTAAACGTAACTGTCATATTTTACTGTGGTTTTTGCAAAGTACGCTGTGTTTACTTGGCAAGAACCACAGCTTTGTGGAGCAATGGTAACAGTTGTGTAACTTTGTGTTTGATTGTTGACTGTGTCGATATGTTTATGGGACTGCTGGTTCAATCCCATCCCTGTTTCGTTCAGAACAAATTAGAATAAAGTGGACAGGATCAGACACATCAGATGGGGGGGGGGGGTTCAATGATGTTCTTTTCTACTCAGAAGATCATACCGTAATTATTAGCTCAATAAACTTCCTTGATGCTTGCGAAGATATATCTATATCTCATGGTCCCACAAAAAGTTAAAACCTATTACATAAAATCTATTTCTCTCTCTATTTCTCCCGGTACAGTAGTTGATTCATGTTGTTGTCTTTACTCTACAGGGGGAGCTGTTTGAGTTGAGCCCAGCCACTTCTCTGGTGAGCCAGGCTGTAGTGCTGGGAGATGGGAGGACCTACTCAGTCTATGACCTCACTGACCATGCCACGTTCGGACAGACTCACTCCCTCAACGTGCTTCTGCGCTGGAGAGCAGCTGAGAGTGGTGAGTGACGCAGCACAAGAATACCGCTCCTTAAGTGGGCATTTCGTTCAAGAAAGACAGTCCCCCAATTGGCTCTTAATGTGTTTCTGTGGAGCCCCAGACCCATGTGCCTTTATAACCGTTTCCATACCAATAGACATCTTCAGGAATGTCTTTTTATTGGGGCATGTTCCCGTGTAAACCTACTTAAACACCTGTACCTAATTATCCTATTTATTGTGTTGAACTAAACAATGATTGCATGTTAGACTACCTTGCACACCAAACAAAAGAAGTACTAAGCTTTTTCATTATTTTCATTCTCAGACTCTCATAGATTCTCTATATACTAATACAACCACAATCCACTGCACTGTATATACCTTTGATTTGAACGCTTCCTCCTGTCCGGCCACCAGGAGAAATGCTGCGCCCCCTACTGCACGGAGAGCGCTACGTGGCAGGCTACGGGCTGCAGACGGGGGAGATCCACACCCTGGTATATAATAACCATCCATACCGGGCCTTCCCCGTTCTCCTGCTGGACACCGTCCCCTGGTACTTGCGCCTCTACGTCCACACGCTTACTGTCACCAGCAAGGGCCGTGATAACAAACCCAGTAAGTACTGAGGATGTTCATTTGCACATGCTGTTCCGCCTAGATCCGGGTTGTGCTCATTCGGCACCAAACTGAAATGGTATTATAACTGAGATAGGACTGACGAGAGGAATGGCGTGGATTTATTGGCTTCATGTAAAAACATCAACACTATGTTGCTTACACTTGTCTTGGTTTAGGTCAACATCGTCATGAACTTTGTAAGTACCAGGAAAAAAGCCTTGTTGCTAATGCTAGGAGGAGCAGTAACCCTGAGCATACATTGAAAATCAAAGTTAATTTGCCATCTCAGCCTTTGGACATGAACTCATTAAAAACCTGTTATATGTTTTCAAAAGGGCAGTTAATAAGCATGGACAAATCATACATGGAATATTTTTTTTTAAGGGGAAATGGTCTAGAATTATTCCAAATGTGTCTATCTCTGAAAACATTTCAGAAGCCTCAGTGTCATTATCTCCCCAAAGAGAGGGTGTGGAAGTCTTGTTGAGTATAAAACAGTCTTTCACTTGTGCTTGATCTCTAGGCTACATCCACTACCAGCCGTCCAAAGACCGCCTTCAACCCCATCTGCTGGAGATGTTGATCCAGCTGCCCCCCAACTCTGTGACTGAGGTTACTGTGCAGTTTGAGAGGGCACTTCTGAAATGGACTGAATACACCCCTGACCCTAACCACGGCTTCTATGTTGGGTATGAACTTTAAAAAAAAAAATGTTTGTTCAACACTGGTTACAGAAATGCTTATGCATTTGCCTGTTACACTATCAAGTTCAGTCTTTGTCTAAATTAACTGTATGATGCAGTAATGACTTTGACAGTTAATGTAATATTTGTTGTTGGCCTGTAATTGCTGTCAGTCTTTTTAGATTTGTGCTTTGAACCCAGGTTCTAAATATGATTAGGAATCTTCCAAATTATTTCTATTGCTTTCCTGTTTATTTTTTTTTGTTGGTCCCATTGCCCCAGGAAAGCATATTTATATACTGTAGATGGTTTGTAGACTGAGGTTTCCAGTAGCAAAATATTTGACAGAATGTTGTCCATATTTGCTCCAGGTCTTCTGTTATCAGCGCCCTTGTGCCCAGTGTTGTTGCCATGGATACCAATAACACCCAGGAACGCCCACTTTTCAGCAGCTTGTGAGTTATTTTAATGAAGTACTTCTACATGTCAGAGCACTTGTCTTGTAGAGGTATGTGTGTTCATTTGTCACCTGAGACAACACAATTTCAATATGCCTCTGGAAATCACGCCAAAAAAGTACTCTACCCTTCCTAGACTCCATGGATTTAGAATGGAATTTAAATCAAACCACCATAGGTTACTATAAAAATAATGAATGAATGAGTAATTTTTCTATGAAAAGTTATCTCCCTAGTTCTACATTGGCCTCAGAAACATTACATTCTGAGGTATTTCTTTTTTTTTAACATAACCAACAAAATACCTAATCTCCTTGTCTTTCTAGTTTCCCGTGTAAAGAGGAGTCCAGTTACTTCATGCGGATCTACACAGAACCTTTACTTGTGAACCTGCCCACCCCTGACTTCAGCATGCCCTACAATGTCATCTGTCTCACCTGCACTGTGGTAGCCGTGGGCTATGGCTCTCTCTACAACCTCCTGACCCGTACCTTCCAGGTAGAGGAGCCCAGCCAGGGCCTAGCCAAACGGCTAGCCAACATCATTCGCAGGCTCAGGGGGGTTCCACTGCTCACATGAGCCAGGATGCTGACTTGCAAGAGCTGACAACAACAGCTAACCCATTTTAGCTGTAGGATAATAAGGCCAGTGACTATTCAATAAGTGACAGTACGTTTAAGGGAAATACCACTATAAGCACTGGGAAGCATTTTGTGGACTACAAATGAGTGAAAATTACATCTTTTAGGAAGTGTCATGGATTCGTTGGATGTTCAAGGCATTTTGTCATGGTGAGGAGCTTTTTTTTTTTTCTTCGTCTCATCAGTGCACCTCAACTTTTGGTCAACTTGAACAGA
This sequence comes from Esox masquinongy, assembly GCA_016801175.1. Lineage (NCBI taxonomy): Eukaryota > Metazoa > Chordata > Actinopteri > Esociformes > Esocidae > Esox > Esox masquinongy. The sequence continues at coordinate 24,871 of JACXGI010001915.1, read as the reverse complement.
GAACACTATCTTTCATGTTTGTATTGCAGGAACCAAAGTTAATCTGCATGCCATGATTAAAACCTTGCTACTCAATTTTGGCCTGTTTTAATTGTTTAATTGTATATTGTCAGCTGATACTCCCCTCAATGTAGTCTGACATTTGTATGACTCTAGGACCTGGAAAATGTATTCAAAATAGCATCTGAAGGTTTATAATTGTATGTTAATTAATGTGAAAATATGTAACGTGCAAAATATGTAAACCCTATGCAAAAAGAACATTTTCTAAGTAGGTAATTAGACCGTTTTGCAATATAGTAAGATTAAAAAAGTCTGCTGATTTCTGATTCTCTCTCGATTCAAATATAACCTTATATAAAAGTCAAATTATTCTGCTGATGACGGATCAGCTCCTAAAATATATTCTTGCCTATGGCTGCACTACTGAGGTGACTGATTCTACTACTCACTCAAAATGGAACTCAATTGAATGATAGATTTTGAATGATCATGGAATTGATTTCAGTATTATTAAATTATAAATTAAAATTGTAGCCTTACTGGCATTGCAGCATAGGCCTATTCTGCAGTTCATTTGTTAATTTAATTAAAACATCTCAGTTTTAATCCTATGAAATGTTGATGATTCGCTTGTAAAAATCACAATGATAATGGAAACTTTGATAATGGAAACTTTGTGCTTCACTGTGAAGTTATCACTGACAGCAATATATTAGTGAAAAAAAAAAGTGCCAGTCCAAGGTTTGGACACACCTACTTTATTTTTACTATTTTCTGCATTGCAGAATAATAGTGAAGATATTAAAACTATGAAATAACACAGATAGAATCATGTAAACCCCAAAACTGTTAAACAAATCAAAGTACTTTTATATTTTGTATTCTTCAAAATAGGCACCTGTTGCCCTGATGACAACATTTGAGATTGCTGGAAAAGCATTCCAGATGACTGTCTTGAGTTCCTACTTATGCTGAGCAGTTGTTGCTGCTTCACCTTCACTCTGTTGTTCAACTCATCCCAAACTATCTCATTTGGGTTAAGGTTGAATGTGGAAACCAGGTCATCTGATGCAGCACCATCACTCGTTGGTTCCACATCACTCCTTGAAATTCCACAAATGAATTTTTAGTGAGGCACACCTGTTAATTGAAATGCATTCCAGTTGACTACCTCATGAAGCTGGTTGTGAGAATGCAAAGAGAGTGCAATGCAGTCATCAAGGCAAAGGGTGGCTACTTTGAAGAACCTACAATATTAAATGTATTTTGATCTGTTAAACACTTTGATTCCATGTGTTATTTCATACTGAGCCTGCACTATTATTCTACATGTGGAAAATATTAAAAAAATATATAAATACCCTTGAGTGAGTAGGTGTCCAAATGTTTGACTGGTACTGAATATATTGTGTAGTGGAGAAGTAGTATCTAATGAGGTGCTTAACTGTTCTGTGTGTGGTCTGGGGCAGTCATTAAATAATACATGATTTCATGGGCAACTTTAGTGACGGTGGTTTTGGTAGCTCATAGATTTAATGATGCTCTTATGAAGGTTCTGTCGATGGTCTTAAGCGGCCCCTGGTGGGTTATGAGGTTTTCGTTGCAACTAAGCTTAGTTCAGCCTACAGGTGCATTTAATCTCCTGTAGGAAGTGTTTTACGCAATCCAGTGGTAACCTGTAAGACCAGGTTCTGCCTGTTGATTTCAATAGCGGCAAAATGTTTGCTCGCCAGAACACATCAAGCTTGAATATATCTATAACTGAAAAAAGTAATAAGGTTTGTGAATCCATTGTTTTAGAAATCTAATTCACCGCTTCTATTCTAACTGTTGTGGTAGGCATGTTGAAAAGTTAAATGCACTTTCATAACCAGTTGCCTTTTTTTATATGGATGGATGAATAATTTCTATAAACGTATGTTCAATGTTCACAGAAACCAACTCTATTTTACATGTTGAATACCCAACAATCTCTACAAAAAACCAGCCATTGTCAAAATTGGTTTTTCATTGGCTTTATCTTCTCTAAATTTCAGTGACATTAGCACGTACAGTATACCCACTACTCAACTTTAGAAATGAGTATTCCATTAATTATTTAAGACCTGATTATACCATTATAATCTTGTGTAAGATTGCTCATTCTTTTTACACTAAAACTGCTATTGATCAATTTTAGTGAACAGCATGAGAATGTGTAAAGTTGTATGGGGTTAACCTGAGGTATTTATTTTTGTTTTTTCAATACGTTGTCAACTGACAATAGTGTTTGTTAGACTGCTTATTTCTGTATGATAAAACTGCAATTGATACATTTTATTGAAGTATGAAGATAAATGGGATAACCTGAAGTATTTGTCTTTTCAATAAAATTGTGACAAAACTGTTCATGTTATTGTTTTAATCCTTTGGTTTCATACAAGTAAAATAAACAGAAGCTCATTTAAAACATTGATTACAACAATTAATAATAGGATTGCAACCTTGAACTATGTGTACTCATCCTCGTTGAGAACTTCACCTGGAATGATCAACTGTCATAATCCAGCAAACTAGTCTTTAGTATATTAGTATTTATAACAAAAGTATGCAACTGTATCAGACTGTCTGCTCTCCATTATATTTGTACATGGAACAACTAGAGCATTACTGATCATTGATAAATACATCCCCAGGACTTCACTTTCAACCCATCTCACATGCTTCAGCTCTGGAAGAGTGTACACTGCTGTGTAAAAGTATTTGCCCCATTTCTTAATGTTTTAATTTTTTTCACATTTTGCTACTAAATCTTAAGACGTTCAACCAAAACAATATAAAAGTGGAAAACTGAGTGAACAAATAATATTTAAATTGGGTATAGGTCCAAATAATTTGAAAATTGGATGGCAATTTGCCATTTGGAAATTTGATTGTTGCTTTTCATTTCTAATGTATATTCAAATTACTGACCCCATTTCAACTGGCAAGCAAGGTAGTGTGATGTTTTATTGAATCCTTTTTAAGGACCTGACCACTTGCCATCATTAATGTAACCCAAATTCTCCTTTGTATGAGAGAATTCTTAAGGGGAATGTTGGGTCATCTGTCCGTGATGTAAAGCACATGGGTCATGCATGATCATGATCCAAAATACACAAGGGAGTCTAATTCTGAATGGGCGAACAGCAAAGAAAATTATTTTGGAATGGCCTAGTCAATGTTTAGACCTAAACCAAACTGAGATGAGGCAGAACTTATAAATTGAATCCATAAATGTCAGTGAATTAAAGCAACGCTGCATGAAAGTGTGGGCCAAAGTTTCTCCGGGGATGTGACTGATCAACCACAAAAATGAGGTATGTTGTTGCTGTCACTGCTTTTAAATGTTGTACAATCAGTTATTGACCTTAAGGGGGAAAAAAAATCTCTTTTGCCCAGGATAATGCAACTTTGTTAAATGAATGAAATCTGAATAAACATTTTTTGTTCACTCAGGTTTCCTTTACTAAATATTAGGTTTTGGATGAAGATCTGAAAACATGCTATATGCAAAACTAGAGAACAAATGGGAAAAATGCTTTTGAAGGCATTGTATGTAAAGGCAATGGAAGGGAGTGGCTTATTTTCTCTATAAACCAGCTTGACCTCACTCCTGCCAAGCTTCCAACAGAACACAGAGACACAGAGGTCTCTTTCTTTGCCAGTCAGTAATGTTCTCTCTCGCACATGTTTGGCACTCTAGAGTGGAAAAAATTCTGCATTCCAAACTAATGATGGACATGTCTTCTTAAATGGTTCTGCTGAACTAAGTCCATTTAGGCTGGGAAGCGGGTTTACCTTGGCAGGGATTTAGAAGCTTTGTGTGAAGTTGAAAGTTCGGGAAGTTATAGTAAAACACTAGAAACCTGAGGACTTCTGCAAAATCTCTGGTCAAATAGAAAAATAAAAAGTTAATCTGGTGGACAGCCAGAGACATGCACATACTTGAGCAATTCTTGGAGTGTACCATCATGTTACTGTAGCTCAGTGCCAGCATAAAAAGCCCCCAAAAAGACAACTGCAAACTTAAAGGGAAAGTTCACCCATTTTTCACATCCTTATGTTCACTGTGTTGTACTTGATCTTCCAAGCTGTTTTGGGATATTTAGTGTAACTATAGAGACAACTGGTTGTCACAGTTTGCTGAGGAATCACTTGCCATTAAAAATATATACCTTGCCAACTTAACTACACCAACAAGGTCCTAAATGTACAGGACCACACTGAGTTTTATTATTGAGAAAACAAGTACAAACCCATAATAATGTTCTTGAAGAGTCTACAAGTATCAGTGTTGTCACCAAACCCAAACTTCGTGTCCTATACGCAAGGCTCACTACAGGCATGGCCGCAGGTTGTCCGGCAACACTTCTGTTCTTCAGGACACTGGCCATCATGGTAACAGTACTCAGCACACATGGGGGTCCCCTTGGGCAAGGCACAGCGACCAGGTTTCACTATGGTAACAGATAAAGCCAATTAATAAGGAATGCTAGGGATAGGTGTATATATCATATTGTCTGGGACGATATCCTACCCGTGTAAGGTGCAATGCACTCATGCCCACATCCATTGTGGCAGCATTTTTCATAATTGGGGCAGTCACTATCATTGGAACAGAACTCTGCACACATCCCTGAGCCCCATTGTCTACGAGGGCACACTCCTGGCTTTGCTTTGGAAAGAAACAAAGTGTGTTGACATGCAGTAAATAACTTCTGTGAAAATAGAGCAATCTGCACAAATCAAGAAATCAAGTTAATCTAAATTATTTTGGAGATATTTGGCCCCTATCAGCACCATGAAAATGCATTCATAGGCTTCAGATCTTAAAAAAAAACCACATCGATTCTTACAGAAGGCAGGTGGGACACACACTGCACCGCAGTCAAAGACGCAACATTTGTCAATTCCAGGACAGTCTTCGTCGCAAACGCATCCTTTGCGAGACGGCACCACGTTCAGAAGCCGCGGGCAATGACCAGCCTTTGGCAGGGTCCGTACTGTGAGAGGAGCAGGAGAAATCGTTCAGAGTAAACGGGGACGTCAACTCTAAGTCAGCCATAGTGCAATTACGGAGTAGGCTACGGCGACATTGTGGCAATTTATTACAAAACAGTTACACATTGCCTAAATACATTTACGCGTTATGTGCGCATGGCCAAGTGTAGGACAGATTGTTTAAACCAGCATATTCATTTTAAAATGAAATCCCTTAATAAACTGTAGCCTATACAACTGGAGGAGTCGCATACTTACAAGATCTAAACAAAAGGGCTACTTCTAAAATCTCAAACATTTTCTTGGTTTGTTTCGTGACAATTAGTGTTTGTGAGCTAATTTAAACAACTCACCTGCAGAATTGTCTTCCGTTTCTAAAGCAAGGACTATTTTCACATCAACAAATGCAAACAGAACAATAGTTAAAGCACAAAGCGCTGACAATTTCATCTCCATGCTGAATTCAAGGCAACTTTGAGGTAATTATCTAAATCGATTTCACAAGAGGCAGAGAACAACTCACAGGGAATAACGCGCAGGGTCCCTATGCCCCTCAAGTTACAATCCGAATTCTAAACAGAACGCTCAGCGGCCAAGCAGGGGGCTCGTGGTCCGAATGAATTATTGTTTCAATTGACTTCAATCGTTATAATACACTTATTTTATCGTCCAAAACCAATGATTTTGTTTGCAAGTTGGGAATTTTCACACAGATCCATATTTCAGATGGATAATCATGATATTCTGGTTCCCAGAGATGGAACTTCAATGGGTGCCATGGACCCATGGGTGTCCATGGCATCAGAGGGGCCCACAAAAATGTCTGTTACAAACCCTGTGGCTCTAGCAGTCTAGGGTGAATGGTACAGACACCCGTAACAAAACTCATGCAAATCAGTGTAGTGTAAAAGGCACAGTGAGAACAAACGGACAACCAAAGCTACTGTCAAAAATTAAACGTTTATTATAAACAGAGTAAAGGGGGTAGGGAAAAAGGTCTGAGCTGGACCCAAGAAATGAAATAATATGGCAAACACCCCTAAACGGAACTTGCCTGCCTCAAGAACCACTTAGCTAACCACTAACCAATACAAAAATACAGTGGGTGGTCCACTCAGGTCTAACTAGTGTTTTTAGACAGTTTTCCTACGGGTTGTGTATGCCCAAGGGCGACTTGCTAAAAAAAACATTTTCCCAGGGACACAGGGACAAACAAAAACACAGGTTGAACAAGGACTAAACAGCACACAGCAAACAATTGACTAGACAACACCAAACAAAACACCACAGCAATATATACTCACATGAAACAGGACAAAGTGAGATGTGCTAAACTAAGTGAGGTATGAATGAACAAAGTGTCTGTCTGTAGGGTATGTTTCTCAAGAGTGCCTACGTCCATGTGGGGTAAAGCAAAAGAGTCTCTCTGGGAGAACCAACTGACTGGGTTTTTAAACCAGGGATGTGTGATGTGATTGGGTAAAGGATAAAAGGAACAGGTGGTGCAATTAGGATGGTGTCAACTGATTGGTCCACCTCAGCAGTCAGGCGATGCACTCATGACTGCCAGGTGGGAAACACCAACGAGCACAATCAGGAACATAAGGGACACCTGGGGAAATGGCAGGAGGGGAAAAAACACAAACGCACATACAGGGTACCTGCATGCGTAACAATGTCTCATTGTTGAAAAACGATTTGCTGAATAACCTGAGTCAAATTATATTATTAATTGAGTTGTTACTGATTTGCTATATAAAACTTAGTTAAGAGAATACTTGCGATGACATTGACATGATTCCATAATGAATATGACTAGCAGACGATGTAGTGGAGTTCCCAGAAGATGGGAGCGGGGGTCTGCTCAGGGCCCGAAAGCCCTATGGGGCTCCACTCCAGTCGACCTAGAGTTAACATACCTCTGGTAACTATCGTTCTATTTCATGGAGCTCCACGCATTTAGGGGGAGCCATGCCTGAACGCTGTAACTGGCTAAAAGCACTAACAGCAATTCACATGAATAGTCTCCCAAATGAGGAGACGATAGGAAAAAACTAGATACCCTATTAAAGTACCATACGTCACCTGTCTTACCTCTCAACACATTTCCTTGAAAACACAAAGCATAGACTGGGTGAGAGAATCTGAGAACATGTCCACAAGATAGTATTGGATAAAAGGGGATGGTGTCGACCACGACACCGCCTCACAAATACTGTATCCTCTACCCCTCATGCCTCCAAAAACAGCAGCAGAAGCAGTCATGCCACGAGTGGCATGTGCTCTGACTCCAAAAGGCCCCATCACCTCATAAGCCAATTCAATCGCTTCCTTAAGCCAATGAGCACGTCACTATTTAGGCAGTGCCTTACCCAAGTGCCATAACACACAAACAGCTGAGGTGTCACTCGACCGGCCACAAATCCACTTTTTGTGACTTGAATGAGCTCTTCACAATCTTTGGCAAGAAAGTTGGATTGGGACGTTAACAAGGCCCTGCTCAAATCCCCAGAGATTGAGATACAGTCCTCACATGTCGACAGGGCGCACAAATCACTCGCTTAGCTGACAACAGAGCGAGTAGGAGAGCCGTTTTAAGTGACAGCATTTTTGGCGGGATCTCATCAAAAGACTCAAAAGGTGCTGCATACCGCACATCAAGCACTAAAGACAAATCCCATTGGGAACTCTGGCATGAACTCCAGGTCTCAGCCGAAGAGCTCCCAAGAGGAAACACTTAACCCACGAGTGCCCAAAAACGGGCACCCTGCCAAAGCCCTTATGACAAGCCAAAAAAAGGCTGTGGTACATGAGCCAGAAAATCCCTGTGTTCTTCCACAGCCCTCGCTGCCGCTCTCCACCGTACATAAGAGTCGGATTCTTGAATGTACTGAACAATACTCCACAGATCAGTCCCAAATGTGTTTTAATTAACTAATTTTGAAGCTTCAGTGCCTATGGGTAAAGTGGATGTAGAGTGGCTGAGAGATCTCAGGACTTCACTCACTGCCTTTCCAGCCTTTGACAATCTCTTTAGCGGTGTCAAAGAGGACTTAGTGATATTTGGGAGGAGAGACCAGGACACAATATTGGAACCAGTGTTGAAGAATCATCGGTGGGCTCCACCAATGTACCGGAGAGATCTGCTTTTTTTGGACACATCAGAATCTGTTTCAGTGAATCCTTCATACAACCAACAGTTCAAGACCAGATCTTACTCTGATGGTTTTCAAGAAGGATCTGCTCTCTCTGTGCTGGAGAGCTGGATGATCTGATGGACTGGGTGAGACTGTCCATCTTAGAAACAAAGGTATTTAGCAACTCAGTGACATCAGGGTCCATTACAGCAGAGATGCTTTATAAAAGCTTTCCCCATCTCTTTTATGCTAGGTGTTAGATGATTTAGTTACAGAACAAGACACGCAATCCCTGAATCTTCTTATAACGTCCCTGATCAATTCAGTGGCCTTGCTCTGAAAGTCCTTAGTGAGTAACCAGTCCATACTCTGTGTTGACAGACTTATGCTAGATTCTATACCTTTGATACCGAAGTTAGCCTGTCCATGTTTTAGCTTTTCCTCAGAACTCTCCTGAGACGCTAACAATTTTAGATTGTCAGAAACAACACATAAAACGGTTTTCAGAGGGTTGTCCTTCTCAATCAATCAATCAATCAAATTTATTTATAAAGCCCTATTTACATCAGCAGGTGTCACAAAGTGCTTTTACAAAACACCTGGCCTTAAACCCCAAGGAGCAAACAACAATAGTGTTGAATTTCAGTGGCTAGGAAAAACTCCTTAAGAGTTCCCCTCCTCCTTGTCGCTGCAGATCGAAGCAGTTTCACTAAGGGCTGTCATGAGCTGTCCTGTTAAATGTGATATATCTGCTTCAACATCGTCAACTTTAAAAACAATGTTCTGCTCCCCTACACTCTGTCCATTAATGAACATCTGAAGTACAATGGAGACACCAGACACCATCTCCTCAACCACCCTGGTGTTAGAGACACCACCACTGGCAAAAATAACAGGGCCCTTTTGCCCAGTAGACCTGGGAGTTTGGATGGTGACAGAGATTATGCAGTTGACTTTCTTGGACACATCACCAATAATAACTCAGAGTAGAGTTTGTGTGTCTAGATGGACTTCTCTTTGGATGCCAAGAAAATTGCTTAGCAACTCTCAGAAGGAATCCTTAACACCACAAAGGAGACTGTCCGAATTGATTCCAAAAAGGTCACTGAGTGGCTCAGATGATTTAAACTCACTGTCTCCCTGAGTCCTTGGTAACCCTGTCTGAGACATTTAATACGAGACAGACAATAAAACAATCACATAAGTCACATGAATACATAATTCAGTAATCAATCAGTAAAATGTGTAATTATATATTATCCAGGTATGAAAATATATTTCCCCACATTGGCTTCAGAATAATAAGGTGAAACATACTCTTCGAGATACGTAATTAATGAACTTACCCATTAGAAGAGGAGCTTGACGAGGGTGTTGTTTTTGCCTCACTTACCAACTTGGATATTGCTGCTCCCCCTCTTGGTGGATACTGGAGGCACAGGCCCATATATTCTAACAAAATGGTGAATGGCAGGCATGATGACCTCCAGGATGGCCTTGGACAAAAATTGTACACTCTCCGTAATCATCCTTGCAAGTAGTGTCATCATCGCCTATGGGACAGAGATAATGTAGGTAACCAAAAGCTGTGTTTAGCAACCAAGCTCCTCAAAGATAAAGCAATCTAACATAATCTCATGTGAATTTGGCATACTCCTGCATGAAAATTAGTAGGCTGCATAAAAGCTGCTGATGAAACAAGTTTATGTTTCTTTGCTATTAATGTAATAATTTCTATTCTTATTTTACCAGGCAAGTATGACTGAACAATTTTTCATTTTTTAGCAATGACTTTGGAGCAATTAGGGTTTATTGCATTGGCTCAGGGCAGAACAACTAATTTTCACCTACTCGATCAGCTCTGGGATTTATCCAGCAAGCTTTTAGTTACTGGTGTGGTAGACCCTGCCATCCTAATGATAATGTGGATGATTTGTAAATCAAGGGCTTGTATCTAATTTGATTGAAACATTTATTCAAATACAATATATTAATCATGATTTACAAATGAGGTTAAAAAACGTACAGGGTCCATACTGCCAACTCTTAACTGTTTCCATTGCCTGCAGAAGATAAAAAATTTTAGCACAAACATGAACACAAAAACACAAACATGGAGACCATGCATACAACTAAATAGTACAAAAGAAGTTTGGAGTTACTTCTCTATTCGTTTTTCAAGAAACCGGATGATAATCAAGTTGAAAGAATCTGGATCGAATGCTGGGAGGTCAAGAGCCCTGGTGGTCTGATCTGACTGGTCCCAGTGGTCTGACTGGTCCCGGTGGTCTGACTGGTCTCGATGGTCTGACTGGTCCCGATGGTCTGACTGGTCCCGGTGGTCTGACTGGTCTTGGTGGTCTGACTGGTCCCAGTGGTCTGACTGTTATCGGTGGTCTGACTGGTCCCAGTGGTCTGACTGGTCCCGATGGTCTGACTGGTCCCAGTGGTCTGACTGGTCTCGGTGATGTGACTGGTCCCGGTGGTCTGACTGTTATTGGTGGTCTGACTGGTCCCGGTGGTCTGACTGTTATCGGTGGTCTGACTGTTATCGGTGGTCTGACTGGTCCCGGTGGTCTGACTGTTATCGGTGGTCTGACTGGTCCCAGTGGTCTGACTGTTATCGGTGGTCTGACTGGTCCCGGTGGTCTGACTGGCCCCTAATTACATATTGTTAAGACATTCAATAAAGCCCTTTTAGCAGAGCAGTAAGATACAAAAATTAAGAGACCACTGCACCTTTTTCTTTCCTTTCCAAAAAAGTCGAAAAGGAAGATTTTGAGTGAGGAACAGAAGGGTTAAAATTAAGAGACCACTGCAAATTGAACACTTGTGTTCCTCACTCAATACTTTCCTTTTAAACTTTTTTGGAAAGGAAAGAAAAAGGTGCAGTGGTCTCTTAACTTTTTCCAGAGCTGTATATCATTTAATAATAGGAAAAAACATATATAGTATGGACAATTTACTGTTCTCAGAACAACTTGTAGAGACTGAAAAGACATCACAAAATATCCACATCACTCCCAATCTATTTTCTCACCTTGACTTTCTTTCTCTTATCAGACTCCTGCTCTATCTGAGGCAGGAAATCCTTATTCGCTTTGCTTTGACAATGAGTGCCCCCTATTGGTCCTCCCACACTACTGCCAACAGCATGGTCTCCCATCCATGGGCCAAACAACACCAACCAGGCTTTGTAACGTCAGCAGCCAGCCAGCAGGGTGCTATGCTACAGTACAGTGAATGACATGGATCATTCAGAATGAAGGCATTCCATATATGTAATAGAAGGAAAAGGGAGCTTGGGAAGCAAACTCGACCAGGAAATAAAAGCGAAAGTTAGAGGGAAGGTGCCTCTGGATTTCTCAAACAATGTTTTGGGAAAGATAGGACAGGAGAGATGCAATTAGATTATCCCCTAGGATACTTATGTAGACGGCATGCACGGATCCCTGCATTCCCAGAACCGCCGCTGCATTCGGCTTCTTTTGTACGAAATATGCAAAGCATTTTCAAACCGCAAAATTCATTACAAGTTTGAAAATCTTTTTTCACAAGTTTGCAAAACCTGTTTTACCTTCATACACTCGCCTTTGCGGCTGCTAGTGTTTTATAATTTGGTTGAGCAATATAGCCATAATCTGGGTATTTGTGCTCATTAGAGTTACACCCCAAGACAACCACTTATGGGCATTTTATTTGTTATCTGACCACTTCAAGTAGAGCACTGAAAGACCCCAATTTATAATCACTGTCTACGGGACGAAGTGTAGACTCCTCCAAACGATGGGTCTGGCTTCGTATTTTCCAACCGGTTCTAACGTATGAGGCAACGCCGACGCTGACTATCCCTGTGAAAAGTTCCCATACCATAAAAAAAGAAAAGTTCCCTGTGAAAAGTTCCCATTACATTATCTTTCCTACAACCCACATGCAGGAAAAAATCATCATCGCGGTGTCTGGATTTCCAGAGCTCTACAATGCCTCCCTGTTCAGTTACAGGGACGCATAGTCTATGTAAAAAAATGGTATGTGTAAAGGTGTCCGATATCTATTGGTGTACCTGGTGGAGTTTATGAAGACGATCAATGCATATTTATCTAATACGTGGTCCTCAAATACACAAACACTACACTGGCTACTGTACTCCTTTTACTACATTAGCTACTATGTCTTGCACTCATTTATACAGTGACAGATGCTGTGACATTCCCTAATCTGTGTGCTGTTTAGTCCACAAGAGGGCAATAGAGCACAGGGCTTGACTGAACCGTTAGCCTACGCTGTAGGTCAGGGCTGCCCAACCTGTTCCTGGAGATTTACTATCCTGTAGGTATTCTCTTCAACCCCATTTGTAACTAACCCAGTTAAGTTTTTCATCCAGCTAATTATTAGAATCAGGTGTGCTAAATTAAAGTTGGAGAGAAAACCTACAGGACAGTAGATCTCCAAGAACAGGCTTGAGCAGCCCTGCTGTAGGTCATTGAATTAACACAAACGTTTAAATGTACAACTCCAATCATTTTTAGCTACCAAGGTTACACTCTCATAAAGAAAAGCAATTATTATCAGACTACAAGCAATACATGCTTTTTAAAACCACAATAACCAGGAAGGAAACTCAAGTCTTCTTGAATGAACTTTCACATAGAGAAACAGTCAGTATACATTAGTCATCACCACATTCTGCTGCCAGAAAGTGCCTTATTCAAACCACACTGCAATAGCGGACTTCATGTTACCTGCTCATTGCCAAAGTGCTGCACAATATTGCTCAGGCCAGTTTCATTTAGTGTCAGTTATAACTTGTCAACAGCTTTCCCAATGGAGCAGCTTGTTGGCAAGTGGGTAAGAGAGTTGTGTCAGTTACTGAAAGATTGCAAGATCAAATCCTAATATGGAAAAGGTGAAAAGTCTGCCTCAGCTCATTGTCATACTATAAATCACACAAGGTGTATTTTTTTGAAGTGATTCCACCATTTTCCTTTAGATGGCTGTCTTTGCTTGAAGCTGGTGCTACAGTGTAGTTGTTTGACTACTTCTGGTTTTACTGTAGCTAATAAAAACCTATTCTGACCTTTCTCAGCTTGAGTCAGTATGGGAAAAGAAATAATTAAAACACTTTCAGTTTTTGAAGAATTTACAAAAATTCAAAAGATAGGATTGATACCATTTGTAAAATATAAATGCTGCGGTCTGTTATACTGATTGACAGTAACTGGATAGCAAGATCCCTCACACATGGACATGCTCTAGTAATACTGTACAGGGCCCAGTAAGGAGTAATGCATCTCCAGAAAAAGGGAAAACCAAGCAATTTATAAAAGGCTAAGAAAGGGCAGAAACGTATTGTTAGAGTAACCAACTGAATTCTCATTAATCTTATCAAGTCTTATTAGTGCAGTGATCACTGTTAAAAGCAACACCTTAATCACATACCACAACAGAACCATTTATTATCTATACACCTCAGGTTTCAATATTGCAGCTTTAATCCTTGTCTTCTTTGAAGCAAAACAGTATTCATATAAGCATTCAACAGAATTTTCTTTGAATTGTAATCATAAATGTGTTCAAGTAACCCATCACTGGTCATCACTTACATTAAATACAGTTTCTTTCCCCATCATGTGGCAATACTGTATACATGTGATTGGTTGACACTCAGAAATACCAGCTATGCGCTAACTTTAAGTTGTCAGTGTTTTGACACACCAGTAAGTTGTTTTGAAAATGGTGTTAACAATTCAAAATGGGTCCTGGCTTTTTACATACCAAGTCAACCAATTTTTTTACTGTATGTCACATAGTAAAATTTACTATAACACAATCTGTTTAGTGTGATAGACCATTACCAATTAAATAAAGTGTGTAATGTCATAAAACGTTAGCAATTTTTGTCCTATATAACACATCGAAATAAGCTATGACCTTGTTACTGACCTTTAACCCCCCCTCACACACACACACACAAACATACAATATACTCCATTATTCTGTGATGTATGGCACTGTACATGCCCTGGATTTGACCCCCATGCTAAACCCAATTGCCACATTATCTGCACTCTAATGTTTTTCTCATACCAGTCACTTTCAGAAAGGAAATCAGATTTAGTGCCTAGATTGCCCTGAGGCATCTTCAAATGACTGTTAGATACTTGAGGGGAACAGGGCTTGTCATATCAATCTCCAGGAATTGGGAATTCATGAATATACAGTATGCAGAGGATGTACGGGATTCGCTGTGATTGGTTGTTTAAGAAACATGATTCCATTATTGGGTGGTAAGAGATACAGCTTGCTGAGAGATAAAAGTAGCCTTATACTGTATTTGTTGTTTACACTCTGTTACTGTCATATTGCTTTCAGGACCCCTTGTCAGTGAAAAATGGCTTGAATAGTACTATTACAGTACTACCACTGCGTTTTCTTGTGCTGCTGCTACTACTATTATTACCACTCCAAAGAATGTCTACACAACTCGAAATCTCTTTAATGATAAGAAAAATAATGTCAGTATTGACAGGCTGTGATAAAAACACATTTTTCCCCGTACTTAGAAGTCATCTCTAGAAGGACCTGGATCTTTGCACATGCGAATAGGTTAATAATTCCTGTCTAATGTTTTCTTATTCTTCAAATTGGAATATTTGTCCCCCATTCCCGTCTTCCCCCAGAAACCATTGAAAGAGAAGGCCAATGGTGTCTCTCCTAACTTTGACCTTCTTATCTGGTCCCAAGACACTGTGTGTGAATCCACCTGCTAACACGTGGCTTGTAGCATGGTAAGTTATAATTATTTAATTATCATTTAATAAAGACACAAGCATTTTGTTGAAGCCAACTACCCATCAGGGCAAAATCTGAAAAAAAAGAAAATTGAGATTAATAATGATTATCTAAAAGTATGTGATTAATCATTATTAATTATTTTAGTTGTTTAACAGCGCTATAAAATATGTATATAGTTTAAAAAATAATCTAGGTTTTTATTTGTATAAAAAAGAGTAAACATACAAATTGATGTAAAAAGTTAGAAACATTAATACAATGAATCATAAAACCTTGTGTTTTTAAAACAAATCAGTATGTTGTTTGCCTTTTGTGAGCAAAACTGAAGCAATATAGGCTACTTTGGTAGACGGTCATGTAAAATGTTCAGGTAGCTTCTTTCAGTATGTGCCATAAGTCTTCTTTTGACTTCTTCTATTTCTTTCCCTGTCAAAATGATCCAACACATCTTCAGTTATGTTGAGGTTGGGGCGTTTAGGTGGCCAGTCTAATGAACGTTACATGATTGGTGCTTTTGAAGAATCTTGTTCTGGATTTGCCTTGAATTTTCCTTTGTCTTCATGATGTAATTATTATTGGTAATTGTTCTAACCAACTGTGGGACCTGCCAGAGACACACCAAAGATGTAAGCTGGGCTAAATGCTGTGTTTTTAGAGAGACCCAGCAAAATGTCCTCATTAAATCCATTATGATTTAATTTTAACAATAGTATAGGAAAAAGTCCAAGAAGGGTGAATACTTTTGAGAACCACTGCACTTTCTCTTCTGACTCTCTTCACACCTGTTTCTCAAGACTTTGCTTTGACTCTGCAGGGCATTTATCCAAAACAGTGTCTGACAAAGGCTCAAAGCATTTTTAAGGACTCCAAATCCCAGTTCCAAGCTAACCATCCACTTAACTTTGGACAGATGGGGTCTACATCAGAGCTTGAGATCCTGTGCCAGCAGACTCAAAGACATTTTTGTAGCCTATTCACATGGAAAAAAGGACGTTGTATTTTTCCAAAAACTCCTATCGATTTTTCCATAGCTTATTCATGGACAAATGATGCATGTGCTTAAACTACGAGTTTGGACCTATACACTAGAGTTTGAATTAACGCCTTTTCGTAGCCTATTCACTAGGTGAAAATATTTAGCATTTTTCTGAAAACTCCTCTCGGTGTTAGGCCTTTTTTTTATAAGTTCATCCGGTTGCCTTTTCACTATCCATTAAGTGTAATTATTCTTTTTGTACGCTTTTATTTTTTTATTTGTACAGTTATGGTTACAGACCCGCTCCACCTCCATACGCTCATATTTTGAGTGTAATTCATTTGACAAAAAAGAGAAAAAAACACATTAAACAAAGTTAAAGATGAATTTGACTGATACCATTTTTTTTCTTTAAATTTTCTATAGATACCACGATAATATCATTACCGTGAATTCTTTTGGCCATGATCGTGTAGTGAAAATCTGATATTGTGACATACCTAACATGCACACACAAAAACACAATTTCTAACTGCTGCTACTAGACTTCTAGACTACTATGTTTGCAAGTCTTTTGATATTATTATCACAGTATTGTGTAGTTATACTATTCTATTATTGCTTTGATTTACTTCAGTGGTGTTAGGATAACTAGGACTACGAAACAGTGTACTACTCTTATTATACTACTATGACTACTACTATAAATAACTACTGCCATTATGTGAAACACTACGAATTATAATAAATATTCAATAGGTATCCTGACCATAATAATGAGGGGCTGATAAACCTTTGTAGACATTTTCATTATTGTCTACTATATTTATTTATGAGGACCTCAGGATCCCTTGGGAAATCTCTAATGTATTCAGCCCAAGCCTTGGGAGTACAATGAAAACAAATGTGCTGTAATAAAGCAGAGAAGATGAAACTATTCCATGATGATGCTCTCCACCTGCCCTATAAATCAAAATAAAAGGAGAGCAAGTCATATTGGCCTTGTACGCCTCCTCCATGCCTAAAGATATTGTATGGGGTGCCTAAAAGACTAAAGGGGCTTGAACGCTACAACCTCACTTGGCATGTTCTCTGCAGATAGGGTCAGAGAGGAAGAGAGAGTGAAAAAGAGAAAGACTCCTGGTTCTAAAAGAAAAAGGAGCAGCCTAATGTTTGAACATTGCAGTATGTTGTGTAATTTCATTTGATTTACAATTCCTGAATGAGAAGCAGGATATGTGAGTTACTGGTTGGAAAAGCAGTGTTGGAGAAAAGCAGAATGGCTTGGCCTAGATGTCTATGAGGAAAAGTCGCAATCTTCATCCATCCTGAATCTGCGATGAGACCGTGCCGAAAATACTATTGGGAACTGAACTATTTAAGTTCTGGAACAAAAATATATAAGTAATTACAGAATCAAATACAGCCCCCACTATTTTCAAACATGGAATTTGTTATAATTGTACAACCCTGTTTCCCAAAAAGTTGGGACGCTGCGTACAATGCAAATATAAACAGAATGCAATGATGTGCAAATCATTTATCCCTACAGTATATTTAACTGAAAATAATACTTAGACAACATATCAAATGTTGAAACTGAGAATTTTGTTTTTGGAAAAAATACATGCCCATTTTGAATTTGATGCCAGCAACAAGTTTAAAAAAAGTTGGGACAGGGGCATGTTTACCATTGTGTTGCATCACATCTTTTAACAATACTATGTAAGCATTTTCTGAATTGAAGAGACCAATTGCTGTAGTTTTAAAAGTGAAATGTATTCCCATTCTTGTTTGATAAAGGATTTCAGCTGCTCAACAGTTCAGGGTCTCCTTTGTCATGTTTTTCATTTCAAAATGCGCCAAATGTTTTCAATGGGTGACAGGTCTGGACTGTAGGCAGGCCAGTTTAGCACCCAGACTCTTTTACTATGAAGCCATGCTGTTGTAATACGTGCAGAATGTGGTTGGCATTGACTTGTTGAAATAAACAGGGCCTTCCCTGAAAAAGACGTCTGAATGGCAGCATACTGTATGTTGCTCCAAAACCTGTATATATTGTTCAGCATTAATGATGCCTTCCAAGACGTGCAGGTTACCCATACCTTTTGCACTAATGCACCCCCATACCATCATGGATGCTGGCTTTTGAACTATGCGCTGATAAGAAGCTGGATGGTCCTTCTCCTCTTTAATCCGGAGGATGTGGCATACATGTTTGCCAAAAACAATTTCAAATTTTGATTCTTCAGACTACAGGACAGTTTTCCACTTCGCCTCAGTCCATCTTAAATATGCTCGGGCCCCTGAAGATAACAGTCATCCAATATTGGTTTTTGGACTTGTCCCTTGCACAAAGAGATTTCTCCGGATTCTCTGAATCTTTTAATTATATTATATACCGTAGATGATGAGATCCCCAAACTCTTTGCAATTTTACGTTGAGAAACATTATTCTTAAATTGTTGCACTATTTGCCCGCATAGTCTTTCACAGAGTGGTGAACCCTTCCCCATTTTTACTTCTGAAATACTCTCTGTGATGCTCTTATATTCAATCATGTTACTGACCTGTTGCCAACTGACCTAATTAGTTGTGTGATATTCCACCAGGTTTAGTTTTTTAGCATTACATGACGAGGCCTGAGAAACCAGTTCTCCTCAGTAACAGTGGTGTCCACAATGTGTCCTAACAGGAATCCATTACCAGTCATTTTAACAAAGTCTTTTTGATTACCATCTGACTATTATTGATTAGCATGAGTGAATGGCAAATAAATATTCAATTGACAATTCATGATCTTGTGAAACTGCACAAATACGTTTTTGGTCAGGTAGGAGACATTGAGTATGTTTACATGAAAACAATGTAATATGCCAGATGGTGTAAAAGGAAGGCCCTAAAAATTGTAAATGACACAGACTATTTTCTATAATACCTCATGGCAGGTATAGCATGCAGTAGCAATGCATCCAGTCTGTAACAACTTCAACCACCAAGCCATAAGACTTAAACTGGACTGACAAATGAATATGAAATTACAATGAAAGAGCAACATTTCAGTTAATGGGCAAATGCTTTAATGTGACAACTATGTTACGTGGATCGTATGATACTCCGCTGAACAGATTAGCTAATAGTAGCAGGAATTCTGCACCATGGACAGAACTGCTGATCAATTTCTTGATTCACTTAATGTTGACTAAATATGATTTTGCAGCTTGTGATGACTGGTCTAATGTAGTTGAATTTGCATATTTTGAGTCTTTGCATCTCCGCTAATTTTTCCTCTCTGACATCTCTGGATTTCCTTCCTTTCATACATGGTATTGACATTTGTGCAAATGAGGGGATACTTAAATGTATACTGTTTAAATATTAATAAAGTTGAATCTAATCAAATATATATTAATAAAGTTGAATCTAATATAATAAACACGCTACAGAAATGGTTATACAGGTTATTCAGCCTCTGTGGTTGGACTATAGACTTTCAGAAAATCAAATGCTACTAAAAGACAAAAGACATGGTGAAGAAATGCTGCTACAGACTGTTAAATTAATTTGTAATTTGTAGATGAAGGCACTATCTTGCTATAAGTCAATTGACATTCAGTTGATGTCTGTAGATAGCTTACAGATGGACTTTCCAAATATATTACATCAAAAGATCAATCACACTAAATACACTAGTTGGCTTTGCAAGTCTTCCTCTTGATTAACTCAGCAATTCTGCATATAAGTTATAATTGAACAGACACATTATAAAAGGTTACATTATTGCAGTGTCAATTAGTTGAGTATCATCTTTGTCCCATGGGCTCTGACAACCTGATCTGTTTTTAAATGGATTCGTATTACAGAGTGAACTGAGACAAGGGAAAGGGGACATTTTCAATTACATGTTGCTGTTGACTGACAGTCAGGTTCTGTTTTATGGGGCTTTTATCTTAATTGCTTCTATTTAATTAAAGGTATACGTTATCAAGGAAAATAATCTGTTCTGATTCAGCAATGTGCTACATCATTAGTTCAAGTAAGGCCATCAGTCATTAGAATACATTAAATTATGGTATGAGAAGTCAGTTTGAACATTATGTTTAAAGAGACCAAGGAATACACAGTATGTTCCATTTATTAGTTACCAAAGTGTGAATTAATGAGAGTGCAAGAGAAAGAGAATGCAGGAGGAGGGCCAGGAGAAGAGTATCAGTAGGTAGGAGAATATCAAGTCCACTGTCACAGTGGAAAACCCTCATTATCCAGATTATTTCCAAAGCACCTGATTATCAGCTGATTTAATAGATCATAGCCATATAAAGAACAATTCCAAAGCAGTGAATACCCGCAATTATTAAGCCCATTACTAAGAAATTAAAAGAATTGGACAAAACTGTGAATTTGTCTTATGTTACTAAAGCATAATTTTAGATGTTTAATAGTTGGCTGGTGTGTTTTTTTTTACCCCCCCTAAAAAAAAAAAAAATGTATTCTCAAACCAACCGCGGGTCGGTACATACAATGTAGAGTTGCTGCATATTCAAATAAGACTTCCAAGAAAAAATAAATGCAGGACAAATTCATAAATGACACTATTAACATGACTTTATAAAAGGAACCTGTGGGATAAGTTTGATGATTTGATTGAACATTTGACAAATGGGATAATATATGTTAACTGCAAAGCCTGCATCGCTACAGCAACCACAACAGAACAAAATCAGGTTGCAGGTTGATCAATGAGCATGTTCTTCTGTGACTAGGGGAGAGAGACGCTCTACTACTTATCAAAGTAAACGAGAATTAAGTTGTGTTCAAGACAACTGGGAACTCGGAATAAGGAGATCAAACGTCAATTGTGTTCAGGCAGGAATGTTTAAACTCATACAATAGGATGTTCCCTCAGATTTCTTTGTGGAATTCCTAGTTGGATGACTGTTCAGCATTTTTTCCCCCTTGTTACCAGTAGTAGTGAAAGCACTGGAGTCTCAGTTGTTCAGGTGAAAAGGGTGTATTGACAGGTCAGGCCTAGTTTTTGAAATACATTTTTGATTCAAATATAAGAAATCCAATTATTTCAGATTTCAGAAAGGCAAATAACCAAGGTAGACCACAGTACCAAGACTTATCTTTACTCCTAAAGCACTGGATTGACAAACTACCCTTAAATGAAATTTACAGCTGACAGACTTATCCAGTGACCTAAATTAGTGAGTGTTTCCTCTTTTAACGGGCAACCCATGAGTCAACCCACAAGCCTGGTGTTGCACCCCCTGGCCCACGTGATGGGAGAGAACTGTGTGGGCTATTTGGTTTTTCTCAGGGCGGTTTGCTGTCTGTTGG
The DNA here is from genome assembly GCA_016801175.1 of Esox masquinongy. Classification (NCBI taxonomy): domain Eukaryota; kingdom Metazoa; phylum Chordata; class Actinopteri; order Esociformes; family Esocidae; genus Esox; species Esox masquinongy. The sequence continues at coordinate 3,595 of JACXGI010001915.1, read as the reverse complement.
TGTCCCTTTGGGGTGGTTGGAGTCCCTTGGGTGCTCCCTGACCTCCCCATGATCTAAGTTTGTAACAGTGCCAACATTTTCTATCAACTATACAAATTAAAGGCAGCACAGGCAGCTCTATAATGTCGTTTTCAAATGTAAATTCTAACCTATTATATTGTTATTATAAAATTCAAACTTTTTAAAATTTAAGATAGGTGGTTTGTAAATGGATCACAATGCATTTCTTAAATGGTAAGCAATAGCTTACATATAGCCTCCATTCATCTAGACGACCTGCAGGCTTTCTTGTGAAGACAAGCCCTATAAATCTTGGCCTTTGGTAGCATGCATTATTTGTAATCCCTCATCTATCATTTGTCCCCTTCTTTAGCCATTTTTGTATTTTGAACATATGCGTTTTTCCAGCAAAACACTCCATACAGCTGCACACCATCCATATCGAAATTCCTCAATCACAATTTCAAACAAAATCAGATGGATGGTTATGGTTTCTTCAGAAACATTGTTTCGTGGGTCTATGTCATTTCCGATGTGTCATCTCAGCGAAAAATCCATCCATATTGGAGAAAAACCACATGAACAAAAAGCATATGAGAGGCATGCATAAGAAACCACTTGAGTGTTGTTCTCTTACATTGTTTGTGCTGCATGTTGAGCAAATGATGAGGTGGCACTATTCCTCCATTCACAGAGCTCCGTGTGGGAGTGTGCAAACAGATGGGCAACCTGATCTATATTATAATCTGGTTATCCAATTAGAAGAGGGACAGTTCTGAATTGACAGGCATGAAATTTGCATTAAAGTATGTATAAACACTGCTGAACACCCCATTGCAGACATATGCCTTCACCCCAGTCTAGATCACAAAGGAACCAAAAGATGTGGGACAATATTCAGACAGAAATGAGCAAACCATCTGCATTTATGAAAATGTAATAGAGATGAATGTTTTGCAATAAAATCTTAGTGTTGTTGATCACTTTGTATTTTATCAATAACAGTTATTCTTGAGATGTAGCTGCACTATGTGTAAATAATATTTTAATGGTTGTCACACTTATGTAGAAACCATGTAATTTGTTGTGCTTCAGCTGGTATTTAACATGGATTGTCACTATTCTACCCACAAAACACAATTATAAGGACACACTGTTGACACTGTAGGTCAGAGTAGTCTATAAAACTCAGAATTACAGGGAGTGGTATAAAAATATTCCTAAAATGTTTAAAGTAACTTCCCATACTCTTCCCAGAGTTGGCCATCTGACCAAACGGAGCAACCAGACAAAAAAAATGTTTTGTTCAGGAATGTGACCACTAACATTATGAACACTGACAGGATTCGTTGGCTGAGATATGGGAGAGGCCACAGGAAAGACACGTCTCTACACATTTCACCTTAGGTTTACCTACATATATACAGTGAAAACAACTATTTATTATGCATAATACCTTAAAGTTACTTACTGTATAATTGAAGAAGAAATATTTTTGACCCTGTTGAGGTCTCGGAAAACAAATGACAAACATGATTAAAATATATTGTGTTTGTATTTAAAATATTGACGATTTTGTATGATAATAGCAATATTTCCAGAGTACTCTCCAACATCTGTGGGAATGTGATACCTTTCTGTAGCTCAGAAAACAGGGGGTGGAAGTAATGTTTTCTGTAATCCCAGAATTCCTCACATCAAATCATGCAAATGTGGTGCACTTTGAATCGAATCCAGCTCCTACCATATGCATAGTGAAAACAACAATCTATTATGCATGCTTTGCACCAAGCATATGGGAAAGTCATTTTACTGGTATTCCATGAACTCCAATAAAGGGATGCATACATATCTTAATTACCTTAATAACGCTATTTTGTATGTGACAGGTGTGTTGTGCATTCCTGTATAGCAAGTAATGTATTGATAGAAAGCAGATGCTTATTGTTTTCACATTTTTGCTAATCCTAAATTGAACAGCCATGCTTTATTTTATAGCTTTGTTTCAGCTGCACAGTATTTACCTGGCAATATGTGCAGGAGTACTATGAAATAACAATCCAAGTATAAATGTCACAAATTGTGTATGGTGTAGGAAGTAGGTGCAGACAGAACAGAAACCGTCCGGCATACACCCAACAGTGTCTCATGACAAACAATAACCGACACGGAACTTAACAAATGACAGAACAAAATACAAGGACTGATGAGACAACACAGAACAGGCGAGCACAAGTACAGGTGAACGACATAGTCTAATTAACAAACAAGGACAGGAACTCCACAGCTCACAAACAACAAAACTAAAACTAAAACACAGACAGAAACGATCCCGTTAGTCTGGAATCATTACAATAAAAATTACAACAATATGAATGATTTTTGCATTCCCATCAGGTGACATTATTCTACAACCCTGTTTCTAAAAAAGTTGAGTAAAATGGAAATATAAACAGAATGCCATGATGAGCAAATAATTTATCCCTATATTTAATTGAAAAGAGTACCAAGACAACATATCAAATGTTGAACCAGAGAAAAGTGATTGCCTTTGGAAAAATATATGCCCATTTTGAAATTGGTGACAGCAACATGTAACCCATGTAATTTAGGCCAGCACATAAAGGGTTAATACTCTCACGCTAAAGCTGATATACTGTTGTAATTGCCTCTTTTCACCCTAGAGGGCGCAGGAGAGCACCATATAATGAGGAGACTGAAGAAAGTTCTAGAAAAAAGAGTTGCGACAATCCACACGTAGCTAAGTCATGATTTAATAAGCTGACATTTATGAATACAAGTAAAAGAAAATTGCTTTACTGTATACCTTTTCAACAAACAAGTTCCAACATTACTATTTTGATCATTCTTTGTTTTTACCATCCGGAATCTCTGGTGAGTTTCTTGACATTAGGATATGGTATTGCTAAAAATGTACTTAACAAAAGTTAGTCCAGAATGCACATAGAGTCATTTTTACCAACCATCCATTATTCAGCTCTGTCCCCCGCTGTAATTAGCGTTCTTAGCATCGTCCAAATTCATGAATGGAAACTGTTCGTCCCACTACATGAAAGCTCCATTGCAAGCGGAAAACTACTCCAAAACACTCCATACTAAGACTACTGGTCTTGTTTAACTCAAAGAACATGACGATGTTGTATTCCTCGAAAAAAAAGTTGTAAGTTTCACAATATATTTGTCATTTCAAATAAACATGTTCTTCCTATGTTTACCGGTCAGTTCTGTTCACTACTGCATCAATCCGTGCATTCTTCCAGGAAGAGAAGGTGTATACGTCACAGTAAACGAAGTTAGTATTCGCTAGCTAGTGTGGGGCAATAGCATTAAGATAACATACAATTCTGCTAGAGGCTAAGTAGAACTAAGAAACAGTGTACCTGCATTAGAGTAGGGGGTGACAGGATGCTAATCTCACTAGAATAGCTGGGGGCAAGAACAGACCGCTTGGTATTCTGTAGTAAACGGGCAGAATGCCAAATAAGGGAGAAGACGCTAGAGCTAGAAGTCGATTGGTTGGAATAACAACAGGGAAACCCGAAGACGGCAGCTGCCATGAGAGATGTGTTAAACA
>JACXGI010001914.1:21128-82486 GCA_016801175.1 Esox masquinongy | reverse complement strand
CCCCCCCCCCCCCACCCCCAGACATCAGGCAGAGCCGGGAGAGCAGGTTACCATCAGAACTAGGGTTGAGGAGCCGAGGGAATGAAACTAAGAAATAAGGAAAGACAGGGAGGGGGAGGAAACACTGTCAGACTATGTAGGATCCAGAGAGAGCGAGACAGAGGGAAAGAGAGAGGGGGAGTGAGAAGGAGAAAGGGGGAAAAAGAGGGAGGGCAAAGGGGGAGGAGATAAGAGGCAACATTGTGACCTACTAATTCAAAACTGAGGAATTCACTGCTTACTCGAAACACATTCCTCTGGCCTGTACAGTTTAACCCTAACACCGCCACCATTACCACAACCTCACTCTACAGTACATACACAACAGACAACACTTTCTAGCCCTACCACCGGCTGTGGGGAAGATTCATGTTAACCACATAAAAAGTCTGTACAGTGAATGCAACAAAAATGTGCAAACACAAAACACAGATATTCCTTATGACAAATTCAACTAAAATCATTAGGAGCAACTATTCGATTGAACTAAATTACATGTGCAGGCCATTCATAAATCCACAAAATGACTTAACCATGTCCATTGAAATCTACGCAGGCCTGGAGGTGACATTGACTGGAATTTTTTTAAATAAATCGTGCTCTTGTTTTACAAACATGCTCTCATTTTCAAAAAAAGTGCTCTCATAAAGAAAACAACATGCTGCTGTTTTAAAAAATCCTGCTCTGGTTTTAGAACTAGTGGGGAGAGCACCGCTAGGTCTACTCACTCTACCAGTTTTAAAATGAGAGCACCATTTTTTTTTTATGAAATTGTTTTTTAAACAGGAGCACGTATCATTAAATGAGAGCATGTTTTATTAACGTAGAGAAAGTTTTTTGAAACAAGAGCAAAAAAATCTAAATTGTCACCTCCAGGGCTTCTCTTTAATGTCGAAAATCTGATCCTCCAATGTAATCAAATTCTACCCGGGCTTTGGTTTTGGTACAATACAGTAGACCTGTCAAATTTAATGAATGAAAAACAGAATTGTTTGTGCTGTAGATTACCAAAAAAGATGACTCAATAACTTAATTTAGCCACAGTGACACACAAAAACACTGGAGCACTGAAGCATGGTTTGAAGCTAAACAGTGATAATTCTGTATATACAAAAAAGGCCTGCATTAGTCTATTATAATCTAAACAGAACTCACACCCAATCTGGCTCCACCATAGATCTCGATGAAATTGGAACACGGATTAGAGAGGTAATGTCTCTCACTCGGACCATGACATTGGGAATGTATCAGTGTTGGTCACATTTATCTACCCCAGTCTGTTAATCCCTCCAGAGTGGACCCCATAGCCTGTTGCACCCACTGTAGCAGGCTAGTAGCCCTCCCCCTCACTGTCAGCGCCAGACAAGCACTAGCAGTATAATTTATAGGGCTGGCTAAGCTATGCTTTATAAAGGGAAGCACATTAGTGGCCTCCTTCGTTACAGAAAGGACGATGAGACGGCTGGGAAAGCCTGGGGAACTGACGTCAAGCAATGGGCCTTGGTTCAAATATCTGACAGGCCAATGGCAGTGAATGTGATCTGTGGTATTCCATCACCACTGGCTAAATATCTAGCAGCCCGAACTGGCCACTTGATTATTACATACTGTCATATCTAAGGTACTGTTTTAACATGGACCCTAAACTTATAAATCTTTAGTTTGTGTCTGTGTTGAGGTGATGACTTAAACCACACGCTAGCACCCTCAGTGAGGCTAAGGGAATGTCAAGAGTGCAACATAAATGCTGTGTCTTTAGTCCACCTGGCAATACAATAGAGCAGCGTGCATCAAGCTTTATACCCAGCCAGTCAGCCATGCCTTCTCTTCAGCTATTCTACCCACTGTAACCAAGCCAGCAAGCCTGTAATAGCAGAGTGGCTGGGCCTGAGCTCCATACTTAAGTCCCCAGCTAAACCTCCTTTCAGACACAAAGCCCCTTAGACACGACAATCAGGACCACATCCATGCCAGCCGTCACTCTTCGACAACTCCCAATCTTGCAAACCCCCTCTCTGCCCCTTCACCAATTTTACACCCTCAAGTGGGCGATGTCTCGGGGTGTCTTTGTGCACCCACATGTAGGCCGAGGTATTGAGGCCAGAAGCCCATAGCATGTCTCCATGGAGATGGACAGAGCAGCTAAAAGCTTGGATGGAATGTAGATATATAACACACAAATTACACAGCACACATTCAGGCCCTGAAGACAAAGTAGGAACGGAGGGATACATAGTCCAACAAAGAAAGCAAGGGAGGATGGCAGAGACAGAGCAGGCACACGGACAGAAAGATTGCTGTGTTATCCGGCCATATTAGTCGATGAATGAGACACATTCAGCGGAGACCTGTTTATGTACAGATCTACTAGGGACAAAAGTCGTTGGGTAGAGGAAGTAGGGTAGAAAGATAGGAAGAGCAGGATAGAGAGTGCCGAAGCAGATACCCTAATAATAGAACTACGTTTGCTTTACAATGTGACCATATTTGATTGTTATAGCTCATCAAAATTACTCTAAACTGTAGTAAATATGCAAGAAAGGATTTTATGGAGTTTGCAATGATAAAACACAAACCTACCATCACATACATACACAAAAAAGGCTGAAAAGTGTGTACCCCCCCTTCCCTCCCTTTCGGCTTCACAACTGGGCCCCAATTTCAGGTTTTACCATATCAAAAATAGTTTTGTTCAAACTATGTGAACTTTCAGTGGAAGAATGCAAAGAACTTATTGAAACTTACAGACACAAGCAATCATTGCATTTAATTTTGACTAGGGGGAAATGTCGAGGAACAGAGGAAAAATCATCCGATGGGAGTGGGAGGAAGGAAAGGATTCTTAAGCACACAAGCAAGGAGGAAAGAAGAGCAAAACTAAAAACTCTAGAACACATGAAAAGGAAAATATATGACAGATAGAGGGAAACAAAGTATTTCAGAAAGACAAAAATATTAAGGATGTATATAACTAAAGGACAAAAAAAATACCAGCAGATGTCAGATGAGTATGGCCATTTTCCTCTTTTCCAGCAATTTTTTCTGATTCCTCCTCGATCACCCCTCTGTCCTTCATTTCTTCCTCTCTTTACTGCTTTTCCTCTCGTCTTGCAGCCTAGACCCAGTCTTGTCTTCAGTCCTGTTACCCGTTCACTTCCAGCTCTCTACTTTTCTGCTTCCTCATCTCCCCTTCGCAAAGACAGATTTTCATCAGTTTCTTTCTCTGCTTTGCAGATTGTTTTTGGAAAAAACAAGAGAGTTATCAAAAGAAAAGATTTAGTGAAAAAAGCAGACAAGTGGTGGGAAAACAAAGCAGAAGAGCAGCAGAGCAAAAGCAGGCTGTCCAGAGATAAGCTATGCTGCTGCTGGATCTGTGAATGGGATAGCACGCACGGTAGCAGCACATAACCGGTTTCTATGTACTGTAGCTAAAGCATAAAAACACTGCAAACCGGAAAAAAGTATTGGTGGTGTAGCAGAGAAAAAAGAAATAGGCAAAAAGGAGAAAGAGGGAACGAGAGAGAGGGAGGGAGAGGGCGTCAGTCATCTAGTGTGTGAGTGTGCAAGCAGGGTAGGAATGGAGGAAAGAGCAAGAGAGGGAGGGACAGAGCAAGAGACAGACAGAAAAGGGGTGGTTCTGAAAGGAATATCTTAGGGGGAGGGTAAGAGATGTGTATAAGTGGAGAGAGGGAAGGGGAAGGCATGGACATTTTTGTCTTTTCATTCCAGTTACATTTTCTTTATTTTATATCCAAACTTTTTTAAAATGACCCAATTCACTTTCCCTGTCCTTGGCTGCTTCGTCAATACTTAACCCTTTTCCCTTCACTTTTCTCCTTCCCTTACTCTCTCCCTTTGTCTGACTCAGGAACATTTCTCTGGCCATGCACTTGAACTCTGAAAGCTTTCCTCAGTTTACTTCCCTTCTGCTGGCCCCCAGCACACTCTACCATACAAACAGCAGACACAACCAGCAGGCAGGGGTCTAGTGAGGCATAGACAGGAGAGTGAGGAGAAGATAGGTAGGGAGAAAGGAGAAATAGATCGAGTAAGTGATAGAGTGAAAAAAACAGAGAAATGAACAGAGGGGAGAAAATAGGTTAAGAGTAATTCCTAACTTTCTTCTTAAGTTCCGACCTTATTAGGGAGTTTTTCCTAGCCACTGTGCATCAACCCTGTTGTTTGCCTTTTGGGGTTTCAGCCTGGCTGGGTTTTTGCAAAAACACTTTGTGACAACTGCTGATGTAAAAAGGGCTTTAGAAAATACATGTAATTGATTGACTGATTTGATTTATTGAGAACTAAAGTTGGAAAATTTTGCCAACGTCAGATTAAAGTATGGCTAAGACCAGGTTAACTACTCACAACGTTTCACTATTCATTGTTAGATACTCGCATTGTATCACTGATATATAGGCCTCTGTACGCCTGTGTAGATATACACTATATATACACTATCTACATTGGTGTACAGAGGCCAGTTATCAGCTACAAACTGTCATGTGTCCCAATGGCACATTGTGTTTGCTAATCCAAGTAATTTTAAAAAGCTAATCATTAGAAAACCCTTTTGTGATTATGGTACTGTAGCTGAAAACTGTTGTGCTGATTATTGAAGCAAAAAACTGTCCTTCTTTAGACTAGTTAAGTATCTGAAGCATCAGCAATTGTGGGTTCAATTACAGGCTCAAAATGGCGAGAAACCTGTTCAGTCTATTCTTGTTCTGAGAAATGAAGGCTATTTCATGCGAGAAATTGCCAAGAAACTTTCATACAACATTGTGTACTGCTCCCTTCACACAGTACAGTGCAAACTGGCTCTAACCAGAATAGAAAGAGGAGTCGGAGGCCCCGGTGCACATCTGAGCAAGAGGACAAATATATTGCAGTGCCTGGTTTGAGAAACAGATGCCTCACAGGTCCTCAACTGGCAGCTTCATTAAATAACACCCGCAAAAACACCAGTCTCAATGAGAACAGTGAACAGGCGACTCCGGGATGCTGGCCTTCTAGGCAGAGCAAAAAGCCATATCTCAGACTGGTCAATATATAGAAAAGATTAAGATGGGCAAAAGAAGACTGGACAGGGAAGGATTGGAAATAGTTGCATCCCGGAGTCTACATTCATTTGGAAATATGTTTTGTATCATCCTGATTGGAGGATATTTTAAAGGATAATTTCTCACACAGGAGGCTTAGGTCCAGTTGTCATGGTTTGCCACAGGACAAAGATACATTATAAATATAGTACTTTGTGTCGGCTGTCTCACCAGGGAAAGCAGCATGACATAGTAACTTTATTTTACCCATAGTCGCTTGTATATTTTTTCTCGCAACACCATTTTTAATGTGTCATCATTGGCTGTTTTCTGAACTGGGTCACATAGATAAATGTAGAGACCAAATAGTTGGAGCAACAAACAAATAAATACCCTTTTTAGAATCAGTGGAGTCTCTGAAATTAGAGGACAAGTTCAGACAGAAAACACCACGTATTAGCTTAACCTTTAATTAGCGGACTTATGCATAGCAATGTACATGTAATGTCTTGGAATTAGGTTCTGGTCCTCTGGGGTAACTCACTGCCATCACATAATCTTATATACGATACTACCAACATTAACATCACCATAATATCATTAATAAAAATTCCCATAGTCAATGAGCAAAAAATGCAGTACCGATTCTCCCCCACAAAGGAAACAGAACCAATCAGGTGGAGGCAGGTGTGGTGAGTGGATTTTAACCCATATGCTATGACGACCATCAGCATATCAGACAGAGTAACCTGACATTTAAATAGACAGGTATACAGTCTGACATTGCCATAGGAGCGATCTGACATCAGCTGATGCTTTGCTGACCAATTACCACTCCTGGCTACGCTAATTTACTATAAATGTTTATGCACATCTGTTGGGCAAACTTGTGTTGGTTTGGCAGAAAATGTTTCTGTACATAATAATACCATTTAACTGCAATGTTTTGTTCATAACACCTAGAAATATATCAAACTGCTTAGTGATCTATAGTAAATCTGTATTATGACCATTCCAAGGAACAATAACATTTCTGTTACATAAAAAAAGTTGTAGTTTTATTACAAAGGGTATTAGAGAATGACTTTATTTATTTACTGAGTGCGTCACAACCAGCTTGTTATTGTCATGTATTCACGCTTATTAGAACCTGTGTTTTCTGATGCTGAATTCAACATTTCTGTTGTATACTTTGTTCCCAGTGTTTTGTAGCTCTACCAATTCCAAAGAAATGGGGTACATTTTTTTTCTCTGGAGAAAACTGGAGAAAAATAGGCATCGCTTTCAATGGAAGAATACTTTTCAAACCTAGTCTTACACTTTTGCTAATTAAATACACTGTGGGATCCTACGCACAACCAAATTCATTTATAAGCCAAAATAAAACTGGACTGGGAGTGTTGCAATGCGATCGACTGTCAGGTCTTGGCTGGGTGCCTCTAGGCATCTCTATGCGCCTGGGGGCCCAGAGGGGTGGTTTGCTGTCGCCACCTCCTCCTTCTGCTCCGGCGCCGCGTCCTGCCTCGGGGATGGAGCATCTCTCTGCTCCGGCTCCCCATCCTGCTTCGGGGATGGAGCCTCCCTCTGCTCTGGCGCCGCGCCCTGTGCTGTGGGCGGAGCCTCCTCCTGTCCCGGCACTCCGTCCTGCTCAGGTCCTGGCTCAGGTCCTGGCTCAGGTTCCTCTAGGCATCTCTGCATTCTACTTTTGATTGCCCCCAATTAGAGGCAGGTGCCCCATGTTGCCTCTAATTGGGGACTCTATTTAAGTTGCCCTGTTTGTCTTTTGTGTCGTGAATCATCATGTTTATGCCTGTCGCATTTCACTTCGTGGTGTACTGCACCTTCTGTTGTTTTAGTTACTAAGAGAAATAAATGTAAGGACTTCCCACTCCTGCTCTGTCCCTCGTGTCCTGCCTACCCCTGACCATGACATTGACAGGGAATACAATATTATTAATTAATCCTGCTCAGGGCTCAAACGCATACCAGCTGAAGCAGCGCCTTCGAGACTGCATGTGGGTTTGTGAAACCACTGTCAACCGGCTGTTGCTACGAATTTAGCTTCCACATCGGCAACATTTCAAGCTAGCTATGAAGGGAGGATTTTTTACTCTGTTACACACCATTCTAAACTTGTTACACAGTGAGCTACCCTAGTCGTAGAGCTGACCTCAACGTACAGATTTGGGTCACGGCGCATGCGAAACCAACGTCAACGTGCTTTTGCTAACAGTTTAGCATCCTCCACTGACAGTTTGTCTGGCCACACACTGGGCGCACACTCGCTGTTCTCTGCTTCGCAACACACCTCCTTGATAATGTCCCAACTCTTTGAGCTGTACAAAAGTTACCATTTGCAAAGTTGCTGTAGAATGAGCTTACGGTAAGTGCTTAACTCTGTTACACTTGCATTAGGCTATAGACAAAATAATATTTAAAAAATATGAATAATAGAAACTAATATTTATATTCATAGTTGAATATACCGGATAATCAGTGCAAATACATACAGTGGTGCAGTGCTGTTGTTTTATCAGGGACTGTACCATGAGTTATTGGAAAACCAAAATGTGAACGAATTAACAAATAAAGCTATGTTACTTACTTGAGCTCTGTCTACCGCTCATGTTTTATTGTTAGATGAAAGTTAAAAAACATCCAAGATATACCAATAGTTTGTTTTCCCCTTCCCTTTTTCTCATGGTTCCCTGACTTTGCACTCCACTTGCTGCGGTCTTAGACGTGTTCTTGTCAACTCCAGTGTAGAATGAATTAATAACTTCAGCAAAAAAGCAACATGGTGTAGGGAAAGATCCAGGTGTTTTAATTTTATTTATATATTTTTATCAAGGTTTTTTTCAGGTTCAGGCTCATTACATTCCAGTGATGTCAGAGAGTGCATTTTTAGAGACAGATGGGACCATTTTGCAGAAAGTATATAGTGGTTCAGCATGGTTCACACTTTTTACACAAAAACATGATTGGTAATCATGTTTTTGTGTAAAAAAAGTAAACATATTTTAGATACATCCAGGTACCATCACTTCTCAAGTTAGTGAAACATGCACTTGTCAATAGGACCTGATCTCAACCAGAACGAGTAAGCCAATAAATACAGCAAAACATTTTCATTAACTTTCCAAACACTACTCAACAAGTTGGTCAAGAGGATGTCATTAGTTTCTTTTACATTTATACATTCTGAAAATGATCAGAGGAATAGTAAGCACCCAGTTTGACATAAAAATACGACCCCGTGACTGGTATGTGAAAATAACAGCCTTCTATTCACATAATTTGGAGGTGATATGTGATTAATAAAAAATGCTGCAGGACTAGTTAATTCTTTAGAACCACAATGATGGCAGTTGTGCCTAGACTACATGTGGGAGCTGTTGAAGATGGGATGCCCATTAGTGATTGTTGAATTGTCCTCTCTTTAGCAAATTTGTTATTTTTACTGATCAAGCGAGCAACAACAGAGAGAGCCAATAAATATTTTTAGCATGCATTCAGCATGTTACACAATGGCACCTGTAAGTCTGCCATTGTCAGAGAGTTTGCTTACAGTTTTTTGGTTGTCGATGTATTGCCTTTAATGCATTGAATGTTTCACACAGGCTTAAATAAATTATTTTGTCCATATAGGGGTAATTAGGGGCTTGTCCAAATAGCCAAGATTGGTGAAGAGTACTTGGGCAAAGAACAAGTGGTATTTATCAACAGTGATCTTCAATCAGCGTGCCTAAAACAGTTGTAGGATTGTTTGATAAATCACACTTTTTCTTTGCATTTTGAGCATTCTCAATTCCATTTCTAAGTACAAAATTAAGACTACGCACGTTTGATAACTGAGGTTCTCAACCCAAACTTTAACACATAACATAATCCTAACCTTAACCAATGCACTAAACTTTATTGTAAATCTAACACTAATCAAATCTTAGCAACCATTTACTTGTCAATGATGATAGTTTGATGACAGTTTGTTGATAGAATAACTAAAGCATCTACAGATGGAAATTGGGACTTTAAAATAAAGTGTAAGCCCATGTTGACAGTGATATAATTAGATGCTCTTGTCACAGTGATAATGCAGTCCTGATCTAAGGCTACATACACCCTACAGCAGGAGTATTCAAATGTTACCCTACGAGGGCCGGAGCCTGCTGGTTTTCTGTTCTACCTCATCATTAATTGGACCCACCTGGTGTCTTAAGTCTGAATAGGTCCCTGATTAGAGGGTTGCAATGAAAAAATGGAGTGGAACTAGCTTTGAGGGCCAGATTTGAATACCCTTGCCCTACAGTATATTTAAATGGGCTATCCAGTGTGTGGTATGATGCTAACAAATAGTTTAGGACAAGAACAGAACACTGCCAACTACTAAATCCAATAAAATATAAAGAAACATAAATACAACATTTTTATGCGATAATATTTCATTTTGAAAAGATCGTACTTTTTCCAAAATGAATTAATGCATGTTGCTTTTTACCTTCTTTTCGTTCACACACTTGCAATTAAGGAATAAGACAAGGTCAGATAGGAAGACGATACGTAGGAGGATGGAATAAAATATCATCAAATGAATAGGACCAGCGGAGGAGGAATAATGCGACCCAGGTGTGAACATAATTGTGCACACTGTCTGGAACACCCAAGTGCCACCTTAAGATCAGCAAAGAAGCCATTCAGTATCGGTGGTGGGATTTGGTTGCACAGCACCAAAATGAGAAGGCAGCCATTCCATACTTTTTCAATATGGCACAGAGGTAGGCAGGCCTCTAACGCATTGCAAATGCAAACCACTATTGATCGGCCCATACTAACGTAGAGAGAGAGAATCGTAACAAGGCTAGGGCAGAGGTGGAAGGAAAGAGGGTGGGATGGAAAACCAAGTGGATATTAAAGGTCAAAAGAGAGGTGTGCCCCATTCTCTCTCACCTTTGTTAAAGCACCGATATATACTCATCGAACGTAACCACATTACTACAGACCCAGATGAGGGGTGAGGTAGAGGAGGAAACAGACCCAATTCCATTAGAAACACTTCACTCCTAATGCAGACAAACTATTCTGCTGCCCAAGGACAATCAGTACCTGAGGGGAAGAGTGGCTGGTGTTTGTATTAGTGGAAGGCATGCTTATACTGGTGCTGGTCTTGAAAGGCCAGGGCTATTGATTGCATTAAAGCTCTCTACTAAACCGAGAAATCAATATGTTTTTAAAGGCGAAGCAGGTTACATGTAACGTGTTTCACATGGGCTTCATTGATACTGGTTGGATTTCCAGAGTGGCTGATGCCCGAAAGAGAGCAGATAAATGACCTGAACTGAGGTCAGGTCTCCAGATTCCCAGATGTTGTCCAGCTGATATATCAGGATCTGTGATCTGGTGAGAACAGCGCTTTTCATGTTTTGCATTCCTTAATCGTAATGAAACAAATTCATTGACACTCAGCAAAGAATTACCAATGCAGAAGACAACATAACAAAGGAAACAGATACAATAACCCCAAAAGTATGGGAATGCCAAAGGAAGACTTTGTTGCATTATGAATCAATTATGTAATAACATAAAGAAACGGCATGCCTAAATCTAGTTGACTACCCTTTTTTTCATCATACACGCCACCACTTCATCTCTCCTGAATCCCCACCTTTTCCTTTAGTGGAGGGCCTGACTCAATAAGCTCTAAGGAGCCAGACTAGTCTTAAGTTTCAAGACTCTGCCAGTCGTGACTGAAGCAATAAGCCAAACAGCCCATGGCTCTGTGATCAAACAAATTCGTTGTTAAATGGCATTGAGAAAAAAAAGCAATCAGTCTTGTCATCAACAACTAGCATGGCACAGTAGGAGAGAGGGAGAGAGAGACAGAGAGGAAGGGACAGAGAAAGGGAGGGTTAGAGAGACAGAGAGGGAGAGATGGAGAGAAAGGGCGGGTTAAAGAAACAGAGGAAGGGACAGAGAAAGGGTTGTTTAGAGAGACAGAGAGGGAGAGACAGAGAAAGGGAGGGTTAGAGAGACAGAGAAGGAGAGATACGGAGATAAAAGAAGGGATAGGTAACAGAGAGAAAAACTTGCAAATATGAATCAAGAAGTCATATATAAATAAATTAAATATTGGTATTACATTCCTATTATTTTAAATTAATATTCCAATTCATATACTCTCAACAAACCACAATTAACCTACTACACATCTCTGTTTATCCTCTCCCTGTTTGTCACTCTCCCATCCCACTTTCCCTCTCTCCTCCCTGTCTTGCTGTGATCATTTCCTCTTGACTTGGCATCTGGGACAGAGACTATGATCCAACATAGGGGAGGAAGACATTGCTGGGAGAGTGAAAGAGAGTGCAATCTAGCCCATAGTTCTCTGGCCACCTCCATGGGGGGTGGGGGCGAGGGGTGTAGAAAGGAATGAGAGATTGAAAGAGAGGTTCAGTCCCAAATGAAACCCTTCCCCTGTGCTCACCATTGGCAAGTTTGCACGCACTTCTGCCATTTGCACAAGTATCCCAAAGCTATGTGAAATTTATAGAGGGTGTAGGGACAAATGAAACCATCAGGTAGCCCCTCCCAGCATGTATGCATGATGCAGGTTCCATAAGGAAAGTGTAATCCAGTTAGGCACAATATTATTTGAGCATGCTCAATTTCACACAAAAGACTGGATAGGCAAGTGTAATTATATGGCTAGTGCATTTTTTGTAATAATGCACTTGCCATATAATTAATAATGTAATAATGCACTTGCCATATAATTAATAATGTAATAATGCACATGACAAATATTGTAAGACCACAGGAGGGATTTGTTCATTTGAATTTCATGCTAGTTTTAGTATCTAAAAGTGGAACATCATTCAAGTCATAGTGTGTACCGAAGTTGGGGGGTTTATTTATCCCCTTTTCACTCTTCTAAAGTCAGAACATGTGACCTTGGAGGGAAATATGATCTTGTTGGTAGGGACTGTTTTGACATTCACAGAGACTCGAGAGAGAGATTGAGTGGAACATGAGAAACCACAGACCAGTCTGCCCTCTGTTGGTCAAAGAGAAAGATGGGGTATGTAACAAGTATGGTGTAGCCTGCCTTTCTGTCTCTGAGCATATAATCTAAAATCAGAATGTAGTTGGTGTAGACACTCTTTTGTTGAAATTAGTGTTTGCTGCACCATTGCAATAGGACTAAGCTTTAAGCAAATGATCAGACAGCTGCCATTAAGCCCCTATTAAAAAAGAGAGCACTGGATGCATCTATATTGAAAAACTATAGACCTGTATCAAATCTCCCTTTTATAGCCAAGATCACTGAGAAGGTTGTCTTCAATCAACTCAGCAATTTTGTGAACTCAAGCGGTCTCTTAGACAAATTTCAGTCAGGCATCCGACCTCACCACAGTACTGAATTGGCCATGATAAAAGTTTTAAATGATATACTGCTGAATACTGATTTTGATAAAATAACAGTTCTGGTTCTATTAAATCTCAGTGCAGCATTTGACACTGTAGATCATAGAACACTTCTAGATAGGCTGAAAATTTGGGTAGGACAGTCCTTAATTGGTTCAGATCTTATCTGGATGGCCGGAGTTACTTTGTCACCATTGGTAATCATGAATCTGATAGGGTGGCTATGACATGCGGAGTTCCCCAGGAATCAGTTCTCGGACTGCTTCTGTTCAATCTCTATATGCTACCTCTGGGCCAAATTCTAAAGAACAACAATATTAACTACCACAGCTATGCAGATGATACTCAAATATATATGGCTCTTGAACTGTATGACAGCAGCTCAATAGACTCATTGTGTCACTGTATAGTGCACATAAATACCTGGATGAATCCAAATTGTCTACAATTAAACCAAGATAAAACAAAGATTATTGTGTTTGGCAACAAAAATAAAAGAACTAGTTTTAGTAAAGAGCTGGATTCTCGGGCCCTAAAAACCAGGGACCAAGTGCGTAATCTTAGTGTTCTGATTCTGACTCAGACCTCACATTTAACAGTCATGTCAAAGCGGTCACCAAAACAGCATTCTATCATCTTAAAAATATAGCCATAATCAAGGGCTTGGTGTCCCAAAAAGACCAAGTGAAGCTCATCCATGCTTTTATCTCTAGTAGGGTTGACTACTGTAATGGCCTCTTAACTGGACTCCCCAAGAAGACTGTAAAACAGCTGCAGCTCATTCAGAATGCTGCTATTAGAATGGTAACCAGGACCAAGAGAACAGATCACTCTGGTTCTTAAATCTTTGCACTGGCTTCCAGTCAGTTAAAGAATAGATTTTAAAGTGGTACTTTTAGTTTATAAATCACTGAATGGTTTAGGCCCCGAATATATTTCTGATATGTTTGAAGAATATAAACCAAGCAGGGCTCTTAGATCCATGAACACAGGTCAGCTAATAGAGCCCAGAGTCCAAACTAAAAATGGTCAAACTGCATTTAGCAGTTATGCTGCACACAACTGGAATAAACTACCAGAAGATCTTAGACGTGCCCCAAATGTATCAATTTTTAAATCCAGGTTAAAAACACTTCTCTTTTCATGCACCTATGACTGACCACTTAAACTTAACCGCACTGTTTAGCCTTATGGTGTTTTATAGCATCCTATGTTTTTATCATTTCTTATATTATTCTATTTCTATTTCCTTATTCTATGTTTGATTAATATGATGTTGTTTTGATGTTTTCATTTGAGTATTTGTTTTTATGCTATTGTGTTTTTATATTTTTTCTTTTTCTTTGTAAAGCACATTGAATTGCTTCTATGTATGAATTTTTCTATATAAATAAGCTTGCTTGCTTGTTTGCTTGCAAGCTTATTTATAAATAAATAAGCACAATTAAAGTAGTGAGGGTGGTCAGGATAATGAGCCTATGTTGGTTTTTTTATAGCCAGTTATTTATTTAGACAGCTTATAACGTCATTTGTAAATTTGTACAATTACTATGTACTTGGTTATGCAAGGCCCAGCTAGCACAGAACGTTCCCGTAACATTCCCTTAAGGTTTTTCTTTGGTTCTTTGACAAATAACTTTCACAGAATGTTCTAAGAACATTGTGAGATTTTTTTTTATATGAACCAAAAGAGAACCTTTAGGGAATGTTGCTATTTTGGTTAGATACAATTGCAAGGTTTTGAGAACAGTCGAATAACATACTGAAATATTTTTTAGGTCAATTTGAGAACGATTTAAATTACATTTCTCCACCCATCACATTATATGCATGAATTTCTCTGTGACAGTAAAATTGCTCAAAAAGGCAGCAAGGAGAAAAGGTGTATTTTGAAGTAAAACCACCTCATTCTTTAAAAAGCATTTTTGCCGGACCATGTCAGCTGAGCCGGCCAAGAAGAGCAAATGTCTCATGACTGACTGACTACCCATTGTTAAATAGCGTAGTGGTTAGAAATGTGGACTGTCATGCAGGCTACCGGGGACCTAACAAATTAGGGATTAGGATTTGTTCAGGATAGACTAGAACTTTGCGTTATATTGCGATGGATGAACTGCACTGGCAACGAACATATTGCTCTCGTTTTCGTTTTACATAGCACAGTTCAAATGGGATAGTGGTTAGCTATTCAATTCCCTATTTGTTTTCTAAAGAAACAAACCAGCGATGGAGTGATTTCAGTCATTGTTTTCATTATAGGTACTGTGTAGCTATTAGCTAGCCATCTCCAACATAGCATAATGTTTAGAGACTTGGACTGTCACGTTGGTGGCCGGGGTACAATCCTTGCCATGGACCAAACAAATTAGGCCTCAAGATTTGTTCATATTGCTCTCGTTTTCGATTTACATAGCCTACTTCACTTGGCGTAGTGGTAAGATATTCAAATGAAAACTATTTGTATTCTAAAGAAACAAATCAGCCATGGAGTGATGTGAGTGCTTGTTTTCATTATAGGTACTGTATTAACAAGTAACAATTAGCTATCCATCTACAGTAATCTCTTTCTAATTTAACGTGTTGAATGTATTGTAGTGATCCTGTTATACCTGTTCTAGGTTTGGATGTTAACTAATGTAGGGAACCATGGGGTTTCGACTAATTGGTTTGACAATGCAAGTAAACTGATACCACATCTCAACACACGTATCACATGCACTCACACCCACTGTTTAAATTGCATAGTGGTTAAAGACGCAATCTGTCACATTGTAAACCGCGGTTCGAATCCAGCTTGGGCAACAACATTCATTCCTTCTAATGGCGGGCTGGCAGAACTAGGTTTGCCTGGTTCCTTTTCTTATGTTTAAATGAAATACATCTGTTTTAAACTTTTCTCAACAAGACAAGTCATGTAACACCTAGGTTACCATAGCAACAATTTACAAAAACAGTTATTGATGCCAGGCAGTTTAGTGTAGAACCCATATTATCGGCATAGCCAACAGCAGTTTTGAAGTATATCTTCTTGTAAGTAGTGATCACTTGATCAAGATGTCAGTGTTTTGTGATTATTTGTGACATACAAATGTTAACTAGCATGTCATTAATTAGCATTTCTGAAATGTCAGCTAAAAATCTTCAGCTAGTTGGTTAGCGACATAGCTAAAAAATACTACACCCATTACTGGCCACTGTCCCCAGTTATCGGCCATGTTACTATTTTGTTCAATTACAAAGAAAACATCTAATTTAACCTCCATACATCACTACAAAAAATGGTGGTGGGATAGCTAAAAGGGTCTATTTAATAGCAAAATGTGCCGTTGTTTTCCAGTACATTTAAATTTTGAACTTGAAAGGATTTAGTTCTCTTAGCGCTAGAAACAGCTGATAATAGGGGGTGGCCAATAATAGGGGAATGTTAGCTAGCTAGTTGATAATACTAAAACTTTTTTCAGGTAATGAGTTAGAGAATCTCACTAAACAGACAATAAATATTTCAGTGAAGATGTTTAGGTGTAGCATAGTAATTTTTTGTGTTGTGTATGAATCCTTTTTTATTAGTAACTAGCTTAGCTAGCATGTTCTCCCAATACTATCATTGTCTGCAATCTGTATGTTCAAAAACATTTTTAAAATCCATGTTTCATGGAAAGTCTGGCATCCTTGTTGATGTCTTCACTATTGTTGTCACAAGTAAAGGGCAATAAAAGGCTACATTTGACATATCTTTTGTTTGCACATTGCAATTCATTAGAACTTTGCGAACATAGAGACTGGTTTAAGGTTCAATGTGTGCATGATATCATGCAAAAAAGTTGTGTAGTACATTGCACAAATAGTACACGACTGTTCAAAAGTTTGGGGTCACTTAGAAAGGTCCTTGTTTTTGAAAGAAAAGCAAGTTTTTTGTGCATTAAAATAACATTAAAAAAATCAGAAATAACGTGTACACATTGTAAATGTTGTAAATGATTACTGTAGCTGGAAACAGCTGATTTTTAATGGAATAGCTACATTGATGTACAGAGGCCCATTATCAGCAAACATCAGCCCTGGGTTCCAATGGCACATTGTGTTTGCTAATCCAAGTATATCATTTTAAAAGGCTTATTAATCATTAGAAAACCCTTTTGCAATTAGGTTAGCACAGCTGAAAACTGTTGTGCTTATTAAAGAAGCAATAAAATCAGTGTTCTTTTGTCCATCTTAACATGAGCTACCAAAAGTATTTAGGAGTTTGTCAGACCTTCCAGTCTCAAGATGGGGAAGGGGGACAATTTTCGGCAGGCATGACAATGAGCTTGCCAAAATGTAACCCCCCCTTGCAATGTGCCACCTTTTGTCACTAGAGTTAAATACTTTTTCTGGCACACACTACTGGTCAACCTGAGCTACCAAAATTATTTTTGATGGGGGGGGGGGGATATGTTTGTTATGCACCAAACACTACAGTGATATTAAACAATCTAAATTCCAAAACATATTTTTTGCTTTGTCTCAGGAGGGTTGGCTATAATTGGCTCCTTTTATTTTTGTCAGACCAGCTTTGGCTACAATTTAAACTAACACACTTCGAAATATATAGTCAAATAAGACGAGTGAGTTTCCGGCGATGAAAGTAGGCTATTTGTTTAGTGGTCATTGCGGTTTAGTTCGCTGTCTCAGTTGCACGTGCCACTGCAGCATCATATTTAGAATTAATAGAAAAAGTTAGCGTACTATTGTATGAATAATATTTGCTTTTAAATGACTACGAGTCCGTTTCTGGTTCTAAATGTTAAAAATAATTTGCCGTATATGATAATGAATTGAAGACACATTTGATCAGGGCATGCTATTTTTGAATGCATTTTACCACATTCAGATCAACATTAAGACATCTGGACCAATTTCATGAACAAAGATGAAGCCTAGTTTAGGAAAAAATAATTCATCTCAATTTAACTTCATTTTTTTTACTCCTAGACTAGGCTTAATCTGTGTCTCTGAAATTGGCCCTTAAAGATTACGAGTAGACCGGGGTTTACCATATTTGGGCTCTGGTATGATTAAATAGATGTAGTAAACGCTAGTCCGTGCAACAATGTATTGCTCATTTCGCTGAAGAAGGAAATGAGTCACATTGAAGGGAATGTTACGTCTCGGTTGCACCCCTACATCACCTTTGAATGAGTAGCCTATACCAAAGAGAACACGGAAACATGTCAGATGTGCGGATCACGCTGTAAATCGAATATTAATATACTGAGAGGATAAAGTGAGAAGACGACCGTGACTCAAATATTTGAAACTGCTGTTAGTATTGGTAAGTGAGAAATATTTGGTAATAACCCTATATATGTATAAACACGCCAAACAAACATGTATTTTGTTTGGCTATCACAAAAGTTTTAAATTCCGTCGGAAATGTTTTATCCAACGTTGGTGCTAAAATAATTTTGGATATAGCAAAATAGTTCACCACTAATTAGGTAG
The DNA here is from genome assembly GCA_016801175.1 of Esox masquinongy. NCBI lineage: Eukaryota > Metazoa > Chordata > Actinopteri > Esociformes > Esocidae > Esox > Esox masquinongy. The sequence continues at coordinate 64,505 of JACXGI010001914.1, read as the reverse complement.
CCCTGGCATTTAATTTCACTCAAAAATATTTTTATTCCCTAATCAAACAAGTGTGTTGCTATTAATGCGATATATTTGGGATCAAACGCGGAATCTAATATATTCAATATATCTTTTCGAATTTCTATGAGGGGATTTCCGGGTTGAGAACGTCCTTTTCAATGTTTTCGAACAAGTCAGAAAAAAACTCGGCGCCACAACGCGGAAAACACCGCGGGCTTAACTGGAAAGGCAATCTCAGAAATCGGGTTGGTTTTTACCCTTTTTTGAAATACCAATTTAAATACAAGTTCTATAATATAACAATAACTTCGGTTCAAGAATATCCAAATTTTGGATTGTGTGGGGTCTTTTCCAGCACGTGTCGGAGGATGTAGCCACTAGAAATCGCTACGACCACGCTTTCTTTGTTTAGAAGTCTGGAGAACCACTTTCTTCTGAACTTCACCGTAAATGCGTATGTTTCTTGACACTTACATCCACTATTAAACACGATAGTTGACGGTTTTGTGAAAATTAACACGTAGCCTACTATACGCAACACTCATTTACATTGCATAGGCAAACAATCTGATGTAACCTGTGGAAAAAGCTTTTGTTCGCTCGGTCCTTGTGGTATTATTGCCTTCAACTAAAAAGTACAGTTGATATAAAGGGAAGTCAAGGGTGGTGTTGTTCTTTGATTTTATGAAAGTTTTAAGAATCAATACTTTTTCTGAACGTTAACAAGCCTTCCTTGAAGTACGGTTTTGAAAATGTATCAAACATATCATTCATGTCAGTGAGAAATAATTTCCCCTAAAAAAAAATGAAGTACTACACACCTTTATAAGTTCAGTGTATTCACATGGCTCTACATATGTTCTTGTTACTGTGCTTGTTTATAGAAGACAGACGGAAGACAAAGACGACCACATGTATTACTTGGCTATCTAGCATACTCGGAACACCTGTGTTTAAGTTAATAGGGGAGGAAGTGCAGTTCCTCAGCTAGACACACGCGTGTATGGATCTGTACGAAGTGTTACACGGAGTGTTTCGAATTCAAAAGATGTTCGTCGAAATTAAAGATAAGTTATGTAAGGAACAATAACTTATCTGTTTAAACTTGCTGTCATGATTGGAGTTCTATACTTGTTGAAATCATGTAAGCTTTCTAAAAAGACAAGAGTAATAGAGTTTTTGAAAGCCCATTGCTGTCAAATCCAAGAGAGAAGGGAGTAGGGTACGTGAGAGTGATGGGGCCAATATCAGTCAGAGTGACACGTTAACCCTCTGCCTCACCTAGCAGAGGTGATATAAACTGGAAACATCAGGTTTTTCAAAGTTACAGTATCTTCAGACTAGTTTGCTTTCACCCCCTGAAAACAGAATGTTAAAACTGCATTCACTTTTTATGATGAAAGATTTGTCCATAATTCCTTCACCAGGGCATCTAACAGTAGTTTAGCTATGAGTTGTAAGAGGTTTTACATTGGGCTGCAGAGTGGGAGAGTGCATTGCACAGAAAGAAATAACTCTGTTTACTTGATCACCCTTGCTGTTACCTGCCATGGCCTAGATACTACATAAGAGCCACATTATCAAGTTCCGTAGTAATCATGTTTTCCTAAATTCTTCTGGAGTGAACACCAGTGACCAAAGTATCTCAGCTATTAGTTAGACTTTAGTCAAAAATATCTCTGTCTCTGTGGCAATTGTGATCAGTATAATTAGACTGAAATTATATTATGTTACTGAAGTTAGTGTTAGTAAGTGCTCAGACTGAGCTAGTCACTCAGAACAATGTCTTGAGTCAGTAATCTATGTCTGAAAGTTAGTGTCATATCAAACTTAACTGATTAATTCCATTTGAGTTTATTTATTTTAGTCCATTCGAATTGTTCCAACTCGGACACATTTTCAAACTAGGTCACATGCATATATAGATGGCCATCAACCCTAAGTATGCTGCAAAGACAGTGCCACTTCTGCATTGTCTTGGCTGTCTGCTTATTGTCGTTGTCCTGTTGGAAGGGGAACCTTTGCTTCCGTCTGAGGTCCTGTGTTCTGTGGAGCAGGTTTTCAATGTGTAACTGTGCTTCGCTCAGTTTCTTTCACTATACCCTGACTAGTCTGCCAGTCCCTGCTACTGAAAAACATCCCCACAGCATTATGCTGCTATCACCATGGTATTGGCCAGATGATGAGTGGTGCCTGTTTTTTTTCCCCCGACATGACGCATGGCGCTCAGGCCAAAAAGTTAAATCTTGAGAACAGAGAATCATGTTTCTCATGGTAAGAGAATGTTTTTGCTTTGTCATTGTTTGCTATTGTGTTTAGGTTAATGAGGTATAAAATCATTTTCATCCGTTTTAGTATAAGGTTGTAATATCTGGAAAAAGTGAGGGTGTATGAATAAGTACCAAATGCACTGTACGTTAATTCCTACTGGCACTGTTTGTTGAGCAATAACCAAGGCATAAATCATTTAAAGTAACATACTTGTAACACACTTGTTTCTGATGAGCTGTGGTGGACATTCTTCAATCCTTTTGTGAAGGATATTATTAGGAGAAACGAGATGAAGCAGCTCCCACTCCCACAAATCAGTCTTCATGACTATTCATTTTGTTTTGCCTAAGTTTGTTAGCAAGCTAGCTGCCTAGGATAAAATCAAACGAACAAAAAAAAGACAAGGTCTGTAGCAGGAAGCTCTGCAACCTCCAAAGTTGTACAAACAAATGTACTTGTAGTGTGATCGATATAACATGGAGGCTTAAAGGTAATGACTTCTTTCATTTTTTAGATTGTGCGCACACTTTAATAAATGCTATATGCCGTGTTCATTTCTGTGTTTCAAAGCTGTCTCCCCATGTTGGCAAAGTTATTGGTCATCTGTTTCTCAAACCCCTTTTTCTAGGATAGGACTAACACCTATAACACCTATTTGACTAAATATATATCTAAGCTTTTTTACATAATCACCGAATACTTGTCTTTCCATGTGTCACATGATGTCTGACAGCCAATATGGGGTTGTTTTGTTATTCCCAGGAACTACCTAGCTGGCTGTACCAACAAACCACAGTAGATACATTATAGATAACAAGGGGCGCTACTTTTGGTTGAGTTTAACCAAATGGCATGTTTTTTATAATGCATATGAAGCCATAGAATTTATTTGAGATAGTGGTGAGGGCATTGCAACGAGGATTCAGGGCAGGATTACTTTTTGTCGGGTGACGAAGTTCTATATGAAGACGGAATAGATCCAGCCGAGGACATGTAAGTACTATGCAATAGTTATTTTAACAAATGCTCCTGTTAATTATTGGGGTAATTATAAATTGTATGCATGGGAAATTCATAGTGTGGTTTTTGGTATTTATTTTGTCAGTCAGATAAGGGGTAAAAATTGAGGTTTGTTTTCTAATAGCCAAAGCGTCATACGTTTCCTTATTATTTATTTACATAATTGATGTAATTATTCATTTGATTGTTTAATGAATTTGTAAGTGAAAGTATACATTTACTTGAACTGTGGTATCTATTTCAAATTTGAATAAATCTACAGTGTTATACTAAATTCCTGAATGTATTTCTTTTAGACAAGAAGAGGAGCCTGAGGAACCAACAACCTCCACGGCAGCAGAAACTCTACCAACCACACCAGTTGCTCTTCCTCCTCAACCAAATACATCTTCTGCCCCACCATAACCAATCCGTCTTCCACAAGAGGCCACAACACTACAGACCTTCATATGAGCGACCCAGCGGAAGCTATCCTAAATGACAGGAAAAGGGGGACAGCGGACAATGACACTTTATTTAGACTGAAGCCACTCATGCAAGCAATCAAGGCCTCCTACCATCCATGTAAGAACATCTCTATAGATGAGAGGATGGTGGCATCATGGGCCAAAATAAGTATGAAGCAATAAATGAAGGTCAAACCAACGAAATGGGGCTTCCCAGAATGGACACACCACAGAATCCTATATACATACTGGGAAGAGCGAGTTTGAGTCTGGCTGTGGGCTGTCTTTTGATTCTGTGGCACAGCCAATCAACCCAGCATTCCTTGGAACAGGCTGCCAGCTGTTTTGGGACAGTTTTTATACAAGCCCTAAACTTTTCTAACATCTGTGGTCCTTGAAGCTTGGGGCCTGTTGTACTATCCAGGATAGCCAAAAGGAGACCCTGACAACAAAGGGAAATTCCATCACCAAACAATAACCCAGAGGGTCACTGAGGTGGATATGGTAAGACGACCTTCTCTTTACGAAGTGGATGGACAACAGAGAGGTGACCATGTGTTCTGGTATTCAGAAAGCCTACTCCGGTGACACTGTAAAAAGAGAGCAGAAAAAGAGGGATGGAAGCTGGGAGGAAGTAAGTCTTCCCATCCCCACCACCATCTTGGAATACAATAAGTACATGGGAGGTGTGGACTAATCTGACTAACTGATACAGTATTACACTTTGCACCACAAAGCTAGTAGGTGGCTCAAGACACTCTTTGCATTTTGTAGACATTGCTGTCACCAACAGTGGTTGCCAGAAAGTCACTTTCTGGCAATTACATGATGAAAAAACACATTCATAACAGAACAATGCCTTAGGGCTCAGAGTATTAATGAATAAATAGACAATAAATAATTGATACTGTTGACTCTTTGACAAAGATATTTACAGTATTGTCTCATGTCAGCTCGTGGACCAGATGCAATGATTGTGACACCTCAAAGATCCATTTCCAACTATCTTTAATTTCATATAGCAAACTGTCAAACATTTTGACATTAAACGCGATGGATACATTGTTACTCGACTTACCATCTTCCAATGTGCCAAAGCCTAAATCACTTTGTCAGAAACACATGATCAGTGACGTCCAGTGCTTTGTTTTGTTGCACAACCACCTGATTGTTTTGGTACAGGTTTTAGTTGAAGACCAAAAAGCTACATTATAAACATCCTTCAGTATGTGGTTTGTCATCTATAATAATTTGTCTGCTTTAAATCTGTTTGACACAATTGACTTGAAAACCTCAAAGCTTCAGGAAGCATTGCTAACCCATATCTACAAAAGTTTTAAATTTAGAAATGCATTGCACCAGCAGTTCCTGAACTTTTTCACTGTGTCACTGACATTATTTCGAAGAAACAGTCTAATCAGAAGAGACATGCCCTACCTTTAGTCTATATCTTTATCTTACATGTTTTGCATGTGACATTTTCCCATGTCAAAAGGCCAAGTCTATTTGCATTTTGTTTTCCCGTATACAAACTACAGTATGGCCTCTGGCTACCAATTGGTGTCAAAGGTGCGCTTACCTACATTGATCAGATACTGTAGCAGGGAATTTGGCATGATGTTGTTATTGTGTATAAAGATAATATTTTATCTTAAAAAAAAAACAAATACAAAGTATCTAACAATATATTTTTAAAAGTTCTCCATTTTTAATTTGGAACAGCAGTGTCCTGGCACAGGAATGTGAAGTATTGGGACAGTAAAGTCAAAATTGCTGTCTTTGCTCTATACTCAGTGCAAATGAAAATAGGCTTAAAAGATTACTATGACACAATACAAATTGTCACCTTTTATTTCTGTCTGTTTCAATGCATATGTTTTACCAACTAATAATAACAGAGTTTTCAGTATTTCATCCCCCCTTTTTATCTGAACATAAGTAGTAAAATGATAAAGCAAATGTAGGAAGTACAACCTCATTTAAAAAAAATAGATGCTGTAAAATGGATGCTGGGATGCTGTGTAAAATATAAAGAAAAACAGAATGCAATGATGTGTAAATTCGTTAAACCCTATATTCAGTAGAAAATAGAACAAAGACAACATATAAAATGTTGAAACTGAGAAATTATGTTTCTTGAAAAATACAGCTCCGGAAAAAGTGAAGAGACCACTGCACCTTTTTCTTTCCTTTCCAAAAGTCGAAAAGGAAGGTTTTGAGTGAGGAACAGAAGCGTTCAATTTGCAGTGGTCTCTTAATTTTAATCCTTCTGTTCCTCACTCAAAACCTTCCTTTTCAACTTTTTTGGAAAGGAAAGCAAAAGGTGCAGTGATCTCTTTTTCCAGAGCTGCATATGCCCACTTTGATGACAGCAACACATTTCAATAAAGTTGGGACAGGGGCATATTTACCACTGTGTTGCATCACCTCTTCTTTTAACAGTACTCTGCAAGTGTTTGGGAACTGAGGAGACCAATTGGTGTAGTTTTGAAAGTGAAATGTTTTCCTATTCTTGCTTGATAGAGGATTGCAGCTGCTCAACAGTTCTGGGTCTCCTTTGCTGTATTTTTCGTTTCATAATGCGCCAAATATTTGCCATAGGTGACAGGTCTGGTCTGCAGGCAGGCCAGTTTAGCAACTTGAGTCTTTTACTATGGAGCCATGCTGTTGTAATGCGTACAGAATGTGGTTTGGCATTGAAAATGACGTTGTCTGGATGGCAGCATATGTTGCTCCAAAACCTGTATATATTGTTCAGCATTAATGGTGCCTTCACAGACAGCAAGTCACCCATGTGCACTAATGCACCCCCATACCATCGCAGATGCTAGCTTTTGAACTGTGCGCTGATAACAAGCCGGATGGACCTTCTCCTCTTTAGCCCGGAGGACGTGGCGTCCATGATTCCCAAAGAGAATCTCAAATTTTGATTTGCCAGACCATAGGACAGTTTTCCACTTCACCTCTGTCCATGTTGAGCAGGTGTTGAGCAGCCGCAATCCTATACAAGCAAGAATGGGAAAACATTTGACTTTCTGGAAAAGGGGTTGTATAAAAGTGTGTATTTTGTGGTAAATCCCTTGGATGCAGTAACAGCAGTGAGTCAGCCACCCACTGGAATCACTAAACTCTTGGCATCACCAAACTCTTGGTATCGTCCTTTGTGATACTTAACTGTTTTAATAGAACAAGTGAATATTGTTAACTGAAACCCAATCATTATGAACATCAAAAATAACTAGTTGACAGACATTTTTTTCATTAAAGGTAGTGTATAGCTATTTGCTAGCCATCTGCAGTTATTGGTTTCTAATTTAACACGTAATTCACGTTTTCAATACGCAAATGGCGTTCCATTCACTAGGTTTCGGATTAGCACAGGAACAGTTTTGGCCACTTCTCACACAATGCTGGATTTGGCCCATAAATAGCTACTCTTCAAACCCCTTTCCTTGTTCACCACTATCACTGCTACTCGCGACCCGGCAGAAACTAGGCTTGCCTAGTGTTTCTTTTTCTTGTTCTGAAAGCGAAGTAATGCATCAGCATATTGTTGATCTGTGTCAAAAAATAACCAATACAATGAAAGGAAATGCATTTGATTAGCTGTCTCACTTCTGCAGTTTGGACCTTATTAATTGTGAAGATGGGTCATGTTAGTGCGTTTGTTAGAGGTGGAAGCATTTAGCAACTAAATTTGTGGATGATTATTCATTATGCAATGCAAAGCGTAGCTGGTCTACTAGGAAGATATATTTTCAAAACTGAGCTTAAATGTAATAAAGTATGTCTGACAAACGGAACAATAAAACAAACATTTTAATGCTATTGCACAAAGTCTGGCTATGCAAGACTTCTCCATCGATTCGGGCCCCTTCGCCATCTGCTGCATCGTGCTGCCGATACAGAAATTGATAGATCAGGCGCATTTTAGCAAATGCTCGCGGATAAAGAGCTGGGAAATGTGAAATGTAGGCAGAATCCCAATAACGATCCGTTTATTGTGTTTAGTGTCAACTGTTCTGAAGCTCCAGTGTACCACTAATCGGTTCTCAGTCATTTTTACTTGTAGTCCTATGGGGTGACCCAATCTATTTACGTGGCAAAACTGTGTGTTGTATAAATGTAAATTTCTGTAACGCAAAAATGTTTCACAACATGTACCTGCATAACAAAAAGATTTAGAATATAGGTATGTATTCATTAAGATCTGTTTCAATAGCTTCCAAAGCCATCCATCTGGAATTAAAGGGGAAATCTGGGATTGGTACAAAACAAGATGATATTTGAAATCTCAAGGTTGATCAATTATTGCCTCCATAGCTCTATTAATGAATTTGGGAGTGGTTACATCTCTCCAGTTACAGCCCATAACTTTTGGACAGAAAAGGTGATGAATAGTTGTTTGAATCCCAGATTTTTTGGGGTGTAAAACCTACTAAATTTTTAGCTTTACCGAAGAGACTGATGTTTATTGAACTTCTGTCCTTACAGAGACAATGAAGAGAGAGGTGGAGGCTGGGGTGAACTTCCTTAGACGTCTAGCTGTGGAGCGAGGTGGCTTAGATGAAACCAAAGCTAACGCTTTTGCTGGAAAGCTGCGGCAACTTCTGTGTGACAAATACAAAGACCACTGGTACCCTGAAAAGCCCAACAAAGGACAGGCGTACAGGTAGAGAACAAATTAAGAGAAAATGTAAAACAGTGATGTAACTGAATGTTTTGCGGTTGTCTTTTAGATAATACACTTGATTATGACTTGACAGTGGTTCTGGAGAACCATTCTAAAAAGAGAAGTGTTGTGACCTCTGTCATTTGATCCCTCTCAGATGCATCAGGGTAAGTGATGGGGTGCCGTGTGATGTGGAGGTGGTGAGGGCGTGCATGGAGAGTGAAATCAAAGTCACCGAACTAGCCCTCCCACGCGAGATTACATTGTGGATTGACCCACTGGAGGTCTGCGCGAGGTGAGTCACTCTGAATCACTAACGCGCGCGCGCACATACAGTATCTCACAAAAGTGAGTACACCCCTCACATTTTTGCAAATATATGATTATATATTTTCATGTGACAACACTGAAGAAATGACACTTTGCTACAATGTAAAGTAGTGAGTGTACAGCTTGTATAACAGTGTAAATTTGCTGTCCCCTCAAAATAACTCAACACACAGCCATTAATGTCTAATCCGCTGGCAACAAAAGTGAGTATACTCCTAAGTGAAAATGTCCAAATTGGGGCCCAATTAGCCATTTTCCCTCCCCGGTGTCATGTGACTCGTTAGTGTTACAAGGTCTCAGGTGTGAATCGGGAGCAGGTGTGTTAAATTTGGTGTTATCGCTCTCACACTCCCTCATACTGGTCACTGGAAGTTCAACATGGCACCTTATGGCAAAGAACTTTCTGAGGATCTGAAAAAAAGAATTGTTGCTCTACATAAAGATGGCCTAGGCTATAAGAAGATTGCCAAGACCCTGAAACTGAGCTGCAGCACGGTGGCCAAGACCATACAGCGGTTTAACAGGACAGGTTCCACTCAGAACAGGCCTCGCCATGGTCGACCAAAGAAGTTGAGTGCACGTGCTCAGCATCATTTCCAGAGGTTGTCTTTGGGAAACAGACGTATGAGTGCTGCCAGCATTGCTGCAGAGGTTGAAGGGGTGGGGGGTCAGCCTGTCAGTGCTCAGACCATACGCCCCACACTGCATAAAATTGGTCTGCATGGCTGTCGTCCCAGAAGGAAGCCTCTTCTAAAGATGATGCACAAAAAAGCCCACAAACAGTTTGCTGAAGACAAGCAGACTAAGGACACGGATTACTGGAACCATGTCCTGTGGTCTGATGAGACCAAGATAAACATATTTGGTTCAGATGGTGTCAAGCGTGTGTGGCGGCAACCAGGTGAGGAGTACAAAGACAAGTGTGTCTTGCCTACAGTCAAGCATGGTGGTTGGAGTGTCATGGTCTTGGGCTGCATGAGTGCTGCCGGCACTGGGGAGCTACAGTTCATTGAGGGAACCATGAATGCCAACATGTACTGTGACATACTGAAGCAGAGCATGATCCCCTCTTTATGGAGACAGGGCTGCAGGGCAGTATTCCAACATGATAACGACCCCAAACACACCTCCAAGCCGACCACTGCCTTGCTAAAGAAGCTGAGGTTAAAGGTGATGGACTGGCCAAGCATGTCTCCAGACCTAAACCCTATTGAGCATCTGTGGGGCATCCTCAAACGGAAGGTGGAGGAGCGCAAGGTCTCTAACATCCACCAGCTCCGTGATGTCGTCATGGAGGAGTGGAAGAGGACTCCAGTGGCAACCTGTGAAGCTCTGGTGAACTCCATGCCCAAGAGGGTTGAGGCAGTGCTGGAAAAAATGGTGGCCACACAAAATATTGACTGACCCCAGAGCTTCTGAGGAAGAAAGTGGCCCTGGTAGGGACCATCAGGGCAAACAAGCCTGAGCTTCCCCACAAACTGAAGCAGACAAAGGAGAAAGCTGTCTTGTCATCTCTGTTTGCATTCACAACCACCACCACAGCAGTGAGCTACATCCCACGGCGGGGAAGAAATGTCCTCCTTCTGAGCAGCAAACACCGGGAGCCAGCTGGTGATGGACTTACAGACCACTGTTGCTGCCGTCGCAGAAACCACCGACACCGTCATTGCCACTTCTGCCACCAGCTCGACCAGAAAGAGAGGTGTGTGCTGGTTTTGCACAGGCATAAAAAAGAAGTGTTCTACCACCTGCACCAAGTGTAACAGGTGCATTTGTAGAGAGCACCAGGTCACATGCTGCAGGACCTGCTGGTCTGCTCCTGGAAATGAACTGAACTAAACACACACACACACACACACACACTCAATCCATTTATCTGTTTCTCTCAAACACACACACATACATCACATATTTAAAGTCATCAACATATTTAAATTTCAAATTTTTTCATATTTCAAATGTTCTGTTATCTTTTGTTGTTGAAGTTTTCAAAGTTGATGCAGTTTGCGTAATAAATGTTCTTATTGATGAATCAGATGTTGATTTAAAAATTATTTCACACAGACACACAAACAAATCACTTTTGAGGCCCTCTGGTGGTCAAACGGCTCCATAATATAACTGGCAAAAATACAAGAATGTCATGCATTGGCCTACAATGGGAAAATGGTTGAATCTGGTGGAATACAGTCAAAATGTCAAATATCACTACTTTTCTTCCAAACGAAATGCTTACAATACAGAATGCATGGTTTTATACTGTAATGGCAGTGAGATAAAAAAATGTGTTTTTAATGGAAGTCAATGGGACATTTTTGTCCACGAAGGTATCCAGAGGGAGTATCTGGCACTACATAAAAAATATTAATGCAATCAAATAAATTTGTTTGCTAATCTTTGACATATCCAAGACACTAATAACCACAAGTCCCATACCCCTACTATTTATTATATGGAAAATATACATTTTTTCATGATTTTTTGTAATAAATAATGAAGGAATTCAAACAATCAAACTGGCATTTAAAGGGTTAAAATCCTGAAAATGATTGAATGATTGGTTGTTGTGAGCAGGTTTGAAGTTGTTTAAGAGATTTATGGAAAAAAAAGCGGAAGAAAATATTAATGTGTAAAAATTTTATATCAGTTTATTGTACAAGGACATTTTTGTCCTCGAAGGTGTCCAATGCGTAGTAAATTTGAGGAGGGCACAAGGGTTAAATCATTTTTCCTTGTTGTTACTATGGCGTTGAATGTCTTGAACAAAATATGTCTTGAACAAAATATGTAACTAATACTCAAGTACTTTTTTGACCAAGTCCTCTTTTACTCTTACTTAGTAGTTTTCTCAGGTGGTACTTCAACTTTTACTTGAGTACATTTTAGGATGAGTAACAGTACTTTTACTTGAGTACAGATTTTCTGTACTCTACCCACCCCTGATGTAGGCTATATAACGTTTCACCGCAGACTTTCATTTTGAAGGCAAAATATGAATACCGGAGGTCTTTTTGTTGCTGCCGAATTTTTAATGTTGCCTGCATAACGCTAATTTGTTGTAGCAATTTGTCTGCTCTGATGCTCGTGATAGTAAACTGCGCGTGATGGAAAATGCGCTAAACTTGGTATCAAAAAAATCTTATGTCAAAAATATTCTTTTTCTGTTGAGGCGCATCACAACTTAGCAGCGCCGCTCTCCGCAGCTCTGATTACAGTAGGAGGGAAACATTGGGTAAAAACATTAACCCGCCAGTGTGGTGGATGGCCTTCTGAGATTTACTTGTCAAATGTAAAATCTACTTGCATTTGGCGCATGGTGGGTGTTAATTTCCAACATAATACAACCATGCTTGAAAACACATTTCAGCTACTTATTTGGTAAATACAAGCTCTCTATTGCAAGAAACGTTCTTCTACGTTTTGTCAATGTCAAGCCAGTGCGCCTGAGATGTAACATGTGATGTATGTACTTAGACAGATCTATAGAGCCCTTCTGAGATCATCATGGGGGACAGTGATCTTCATGGAGATTGATATGAGTCCACCTGTCATGCATATACAGAATAGTTACGTTACATTTTCTTATAGGAACTAATGCATTCTCTTTTCTCACAAAGGTCAGGGGACAACTGCAGGTACTTCACAGTAGCTCGTTTCAAACCAAGAGACGAGGAGGAAGTTGTGAAGGGAGACAAAGATGTAGATCTGGATACTTCAGACTACCACTCTGCCACCTCGTCGGACTGTGGCTCTACAGTCTCCAGCGATGCAGAGGATGAGGGGAAGGATGGCGATACTGAGGGAAAGAAAGAAGAAGAGAAAGAGGGAAAGAAAAATACATCAGAGAGCATGACATGTGTGCTTGCAATGATTCCCAGGGTTCGAGGCAGGGTCCGGGTGGAGCGTGCTCAACATAAGCTCACCAAAGCACCTGTAAGAACAATTCGGTTAATCTACATTACCTTAACATGAAACCGAATATATAAATTAGTGAAATCCACACTGTAGCATTGTTGACATGAAGATTTTCATAGCTCCCGATCCTGTACATCCAGAATAAGTCCAGTCTAACTGGATACTTGTAATTAAGATTAATTAACTTAACTTTTCTCTCCCCAGATTCAACCCACCTCTATCCAGTACTTCTACCATCCTGCCTCAGTGTGGTCAACAACTTACAAGAAGAAGGGTCCAGTATTCCTCACCTCAATATGTGCACCTCCACCTCCAAGTCCTTCAGTATTCGGCTACTACGTCATGCCCCAGCCACCCCCACAGTTCATTATGCCTCATGCTACTTTGCAACCATGGGGGGCTGTAAAGGGTTAAACCTACAAGTTTGGATGGGGATTAAAAACTGCCATTTTAACTCTGATCCAATCACATTTTTTTTGCCAGTTTTCGCATGTCTTTTAAGGTGAGGGGGAGGTGCAATTTCTGTGTTTTATGGGTTAGCGGGATCATGATTAATGAAATATGTGATCATATTATTTGATTCAGTAATTATCTGATCGCTTTGCACTTTTCATTTTTGATTGATTGGTTTTGGTGATTTCCTCTATATGTAACTTTCATGGGTAAAAATGCTACTGAAATAAACAGGGAATATACAAATAACAGGCGTTTAGCAAATAATGATACTACAGCCTCCATAAGAGCTGCCAGTATGTTTTAGTTTAGGGTAATCCACTGGTTACAACTAGTCTATTAATATTGCTGAAGTGTCTAGATTATGCCTGCTAGACAGTGTGTTGCATATTGACCAGTTGACTGGTGTGATACTGAATTCCTTCATTTGGTGCACATACCATCTCAGGAATTTCAGCAATTTAAGCTGAATGCCAAAGCTTTTTATGGTTTTAGATATTTTTTGTAAATATTGTAGACTACCTTTTCATCTGTTACCTCAGCAAGGCTTCAAAGTAGTGAATGTGCACTGTAGGATATAGCTTCACAGCAATCTTTTATTTTGTAATAATGAACAGACCAACCAGAAGCTTTTTGTACATACTGTGACCTATTAGTAATTCTCAACCATGTTTGTTTTTCTAATACAATTTTCCACCTGTGGGTGGCACCAAAATAATTGTTGTACAGTCTAATTGTCCTATTTTGTCTATCCTGCTTTTATATCTTGATAAGGTATGTAGTATTGATGCATGTATGTTTTTAATAATTTTGTTTGTATGGTGTTTTTTTAGAAATGATTGTGATTGGGTTGGGCCTGAATTGTATATTCAAACTTTCAAACTGTAAATATACTTTTTTACACTGGAAATGAAGAACACCTAGGTGACCAAATATTTAGTTTTCTGAATTTGTTTTCATAATTGCATACCTGTATTATTATACTCTATTTTTTTGGGCCATTTGTCTTTGGATACATATTTATTCACTGATGTTTAAGTAATTTATCAGATGCTCTAATCCAGAGAAATTTACAGGAGTGCATACATTCTTTGGCTTTAGGTACAGGTGCGTACTCAGTAATCCCATGATTATTACTTTGAGACAATTTTATGCTGTTTGTTTTTATACCTATCATTTTTGTCTGCACATAACATTAAATTAACCAATACAAAATAAGTGTTTTTGCAATTGTTATATTGTGTTAATGTTTCATATGGACACTTCTGTACTATGATAATATTTGTATTTGCAGAAGCAGTCTATATAAGATAAAGTCCTGAATATCAGTGTTTCATGAGGGAGGGAGACCTTTCTTGATACAGTGTTGTTGTATTTACAATCGACAATACCACCAATAATAATTGGGACAGTAAAGTGCTATACATAAACATTTTAGATTTAAATCAAGTGAATAATTTGATTTCAAACTTTGGGTATATATGGGTTTCACCATATATAGTTTGGTGTACAGTTTGGTCAGAAACATGCACACCTGTAGCCCGCTGGAGGTCATTTTGTAGGGCCCTGGCAGTGCTCCTCCTGTTCCTCCTCACACTTAAGGAGCAGATACCGGTCCTGCTGCTGGGTTGATTCCCTTCTACGGCCCTGTCCATGCTACCAGTAACGACAAGGACACTAGCAAAATGCAAAACTGAAGAATCAGTCAGGGATGATAAGGAGAGAGCAATTGTCTGTGGCCAACACCTACAAAACCATTCCCTTTTTGGGGGTTGTCTTGCTGTTGCCTCTCCAGTGCACTTGTTTGCACCAAAACAGGTGACATTGATTCACAATCGCTTATGCTTCCTAACTGGACAAATTGATATCCTTGAAGTTTAATTGACTTGGTGTTATACTGTGATGATCATGTGTTCCCTTAATTTTTTTGAGCAGTGCAGTTAGGTGTGTTCCATCACATTATCTGTGTAGCTTTAAATGTCTCTTCCTGATTCTAGGCTGTCTGCATTTAAATTCTGCTTTGGTGTCAACATGAAGAACAAATGTGTCTATGAAAGTCAAAAAAGACAAGAGGCTAAAAAATAAATCTGAATGATAAAACCTTGGATTAAAGAAAAACAGGTGAGCTCAGCAATTTCAAATGGCCTGTTAGACCAAGGAAAACCTTTACAGTGGATGACAGAATGCTAACCATAATGAAGAAAAAGCCCCCCCAAAACTATACAAAAGATCAGGAATACTCTCCAGGAGGTAGGTGTGAATGTGACAGCCAAAACCCTTTGGCAGAATACACCAGAAGAAATACTGAGGCTATACTGCAAAGTGCAAATAACCAGAATTTATAGGTTACTGTTTGCTAAAAAGTACCTAAAAGAGCCTTTTGAGTTCTGGAGAAAGATATTGTGAACTTTAATGGGGACTAAATCTGACCTGTGACACTGGGAGAGTGCAAATAACAATCAGGAGTAGAAATGTTTCGGCCCTCCAGGACTGGAATTAAAAAGCTCTTATCTACAGAATACCAATCTACTGTGAAATCCAAATGCACTGGGGCAGCTGTAAAAGGTAATAGACTTATCAGTAAAAGTCTCCATAAAAGTATGAAAATATGCTAAAACTAACAACAAGGTGTTTAAATGTCAACTGAATGCAGCAGCCTTGAGCAATGTCATCCACCAGAAAAAGGTCTCACAATGAAAATGACAACGTTTGGAGGTACAAACTCATCAATGCACTAGTTAGACTCAGTAGTGTCCCTGGAACATGTGGATGGTTTGGGTTTGGCAGTAGGCTACCACACCCAGAAACCTATTTTATTGTTCTAAATGTAACCTAAATACCATTAATGTAAAAATGATTCAAATGAGGTTATGGAAGACTATTTATGTCACAAAAATGAAACTGAATTTTTTAAAATTACAATTACAATTAGACTGTGTAAAAATGGTATTCTAATGTTGTCTTAGTTCACACCATTGTGATTTGGAGTACTACACAAGCTCTTATTGATTCAATTAGTGAACTTTGAAATGCATACTAAATGTGTAATGTTATAGGTATTTCACAATTACAATATTACTTACAAAGCATCCAGTTAGTTTATATAAATATATAATCTGTCTTCTTTCTCATATGAGAGGAGTGGTGACGGTGTCTTTGCAAAGAGAATCTGATTTAATTGGTTCCCGAATCCCAGATTAGCATTTTCAATCAGGTTAAATGGTGTTAACCATGACACCATTGAAGTGCCTGAGAAGCTTATAGGCCAATGAAAATTTGCCAGCATCACCCAGGATGGGTAAAGAGACCATTAGCATGGATTTCCTTGTTTCACTGCGGATCTGACTGTCAGGTGCCTTCAAAGCTGAGGGAATCATGCACTGACCCAGAAGACTGGATGGATGAGCTGTGGAGAAAAAAAGCAGTATGGATTACGCTTTTGCCTAAAAGGAAGGCTTTCCACCATCTTCAACTCTACAACAAAATAGAGAAAGCAAGATTTTAATAATGCACGGGCAAATAATAACATAATTAAGTTTTCTTCTGGAGATACTAGCAAACCCTTCCATATTACAACAGGTCTGACTGAAAATAAAACTACAGTGCCCTCCATAATTATTTTACCCCTTACAGATGCATGCAAGGCCAGGGTTATTGTTTTGATTTCCAGAAGTGGTTGGAAAGAAAATGTGTGCTCTCCCTACTGTAAGTCGCACTAGATAATAGCATCTGCAAATAATCTATGCAATATTGGTTCTCTGACCAGGAGGATCGCTACAACACTCCTACATAGAAATGTGAACTGGGTAAAGGTCATTAAATAATAATAAACCCTCTGACTTGTGTTATATCCTATACCAATTGTTGATAGAAGTACTGTAAAGTGGTCATCCATGTCTTCCTGTTTCATTGGGGTGTAACTATGAGGTGACACAAATGCCAAACCCCTTAGTCATTTATCAACATGGGGAAATTCAGAGAAATCAAGTGAGACAAAAGGTTGTTGGACTTCACAAATTAGGCAAGGTCAGTAGATATTCTACTCTCAGTTCTTTGTCCACCAGAGGTCATTCAGGTGCTGTCAAAATATAGTTTGAGTTAGGCTTAGGCTAAGAATCAGCAAAGTACATTTACACATAATTTTACTGTTACATGTCAGTGTACTAGTAAATGCCAAATGACATTATAATATATAATTAGTTTTCTTTATCTGATAATTATTGTTATAGGATCGCTTAATTGACTATAGCCCCCCAAATATATATAATTTGGGGAGCATTCACAATATTGTTGTAGGCCTATTACTAAAACTTTTCTTTTATTGTCATAAATTATTGGATATGAGCCCAGCGGAATGGGAATAAAACCGGAACATATTATCATGTCACAAAACCACAACATCCTGAATCCTACGCAAATACCTGCAGCCGCGATCATTCTCTCATAACTAGGCTAGCCTACATCTGCGAGAAAATAGATAACCAGACCGGCCACATACAGGACAGGCAGACAAAGAAAGAAAGAGATATAGAGTCTTGTCTTGCGCTCTCTAATAACCCATGCAAATAAGAACAGCGCCCCAGTCCACTGTGGTTCGCGTATCCATGCGGCTTGTGGAGATTCGCAGGTGAGCGCGTAGTGAAGTAATTCCTCTGCTTTCATGAACCACGGAGAGAAGGAAAGGAGGAGGACCTGGGACACAGTTGGTCTATCGTGCTATGCCTTCCAGCACTCGGGGAAAAGCACGGACAGAGGGGAGGCTGCACACGGAGAGGACGAGACAGCAGAGGACGACGACACAAAGAGCGGCCAGAGCAGACCGCAACGCAACATGGAGATGACAAGCCGTAACTTGTATCTAGATTCCAAAGTAGACAATTCCGATGGCTTGATCAACCGAAACGGCGGTGACAGCACGGAAATATCTGTGCCATTGTCCCACCCAGGGAAGCGCACGACTCAAATCGAGGGAGACAATCTTTATAGATTGCGAGACAGAAAGTTTTTATTGGAGGACAAAAAGCGCCTGTGCGCGTGGGCTCTGGGCACCGCGCTGCTTGGGATTCTGCTAATGATACTGCACGCCGAGCTGTGCCCGTTCATTTACCAACCGGTAGGTCATTGTTAACATTAGAATACACAATTCACTTTTAATCAACAAGACTTAACATGATTGTTTTATATATTTTTGTTATATAATGTAAAAGTGAAATTAAACATTTAAAAAATGTTTACAAATTAATTTAAACAAAGGAATTAGCAATGCAATGTGGCATAAATACCCCCCACCCACCCACCTTAGATAAGCCTAAATAAGTTAGAGTCAAATGTGACTAAACAGTCACAATTATTGACATTAATCATTCTGTCAAATAATAGTGATTTACATGAATGTGTCATGAAATAAATAACCATCCTTCTGTTCTTCATACATGAAAATTGTTTAAGTGTTTATTTTCAAGCATAGATAAAGAATAGTAGATAAAGTTTGTGTTGATTTTCAAGCATAAAGTGTAGTAGATATTGTTTAAGTGTTGATTTTCAAGCATAGATAAAGAATGGTAGATATTGCTAGATGGCTAACTGTAACAAATCAGAAATTCAGTGTTTTACTGTATTTTTTAAAAGAAAATGTGCATCCTTCAAAGGATACGCACAAATAATGGGCATGCCTTGTGCTCCCCAAAGGAGATCAAAGTAAGTTAGATGAAACAATTATACATAAACACTACTGTTCAAGAGTTTGGGTCACTTAGAAATGGCCATGTTTTTGAAAGAAAAGTATTTTATGTCCATTAAAATAACATCAAATTTATCAGAAGTATAGTGTAGACAAGTTAAATTTGTAAATGACTATTGTAGCTGGAAACAGCTGCTTTTCAATGGAATATCTAGATAGGCGTAAAGAGGCCCAATGGAATATCTACATAGGAGTAAAGGGGCCCCCACTTCTGTGTTCCAATGGCACGTTGTGTTTGCTAATCCAAGTTAATAATTTGAATGGCTAATTGATTATTAGAAAACCCTTTTGCGATTATATTAGCACTGCTGAAAACTGTTGTGCTGATTAAAGAAGCAATAAAACGTGGCCTTCTTTAGACTAGTTCAGTATCTTCAGCATCAGCGTTTGTGGGTTCGATTACAGGCTCAAAACTTTCTTCTAAAATTCGCCAGTCTTTTCTTGTTCTGAGAAATGAAGGCTATTCTATGCAAGAAATTGCCAAGAAACTAAAGATCTCTTGCAACGATGTGTAGTACTCTCTTCACAGAACAGCGCAAACTGTCTCTAACCAGTATAGAAAGAGGAGTGGGAGGCCCCAGTGCACAACTGATCAAGAGGACAAATACATTAGAGTGCCTAATTTGAGAAATGCCTCACAGGTCCTCAACTGGAAGCTTCATTAAATAGTATCTGCAAAACACCAGTCTCAATGTCAACAGTGAAGAGGCAAATCCGGGATGTTGCCTTTCTAAGCAGAGTTACAAAGAAAAAGCTGTATCTCAGACTGGCTAATAAAATGAAAAGATTAAGATGGGCAACAGAAGACAGACACTGGACAGCGGAAGATTGGAAAAGTGATATGGACAGAGGAATTTAAGTGTTCAGATCACAAAAAGGAACATTTTTGAGGCACAGACCAAATGAAAAGATGCTGGAGGAATGCTTGACTCCATCTGTCAAGCATGGTGGAGGCAATGTGATGGTCTGGTGGTACTTTGATGGTGGTGAAGCAGGAGATTTGTACAGGGTAAAAGAGATCTTGAAGAAAGAAAGCTATCACTCCATTTTGTAACGCCACGCCAAACAGTGCTGGAGCCAATTTCCTCCTACAACAGGACAATGACCCAACACACAGCTCCAAACTATGCAAGAACTATTTAGGGAAGAAGCAGTCAGCTGGTATTCTGTCTATAATGGAGTGGCCAGCACAGTCACCAAATCTCAACCCTATTGAGCTGTTGTGGGAGCAGCTTGACCGTATGGTATGTAAGAAGTGCCCATCAAGCCAATCCAAGTTGTGGGAGGTGCTTCAGGAAACATGGGGTGAAATCTCTTCAGATTACCTCAACAAATTGACAACTAGAATGCCAAAGGTGTGCAAGGCGGTAATTGTTGCAATTTGAGGATTCTTTGACGAAAGCAAAGTTTGAAGGACACAATTTTTATTTCAATTAAAAATCATTATTTCTGACCTTGACTATATTTCCTATTCATTTTGCTATATTTCCTATTCAAAATAATTTAATGTATGTTTTCATGGAAAACAAGGACATTTCTAAGTGACCTCAAACTTTTGAACAGTAGTGTACAAGCATATATTACCAGAAGACCTCTGTAGGTAATGTTTTAATAAAAGTAAGTGTAGATTTTACTTCTCAAGGCAATTTTGTTATTTTAACGATTGTATTTGTGTCTTTTATTTCAAGGCCTTGTGTATAAATCGGACAGTGTATTTAATTTTGCAACTACTGCTAGACAGCACTCAGAACGACACAACCACATTCTTATCAAGAGCCACACTTTACACAGGTAAATATTTCTCCAACACTACAGTTGGAGATGACTGTGTCTTAGACAATCCATCAAGGCCCAAAACTACTTGAGTAGTTACTCCTTGATCTATTCCCCTATTCTCCTATTCCCTATTCCCATCAGTAAATGGATTTCCATGTTTAGCAATTCACTGTGCAACTTTATAGCTCCCCTCTGTAGTTCCCCTCTTTAGCTTGGTTTTTAAAACATATCTATATTCTTTTGTCCATGTAGCAATAAATTAGCTGACATTTTCTATGCTGATAGCATTTTGTCACTTAAGAAATTAATGAAAGAAGGCTTGCTAACTGCTAGCAATGTAAAAAGCTGATCAGCGCAGTTTAGTTTTGAATTTATGCAGAGTTTTGAATGAAGCAGGGAGGGAGCAAGCTGGTTTAGCAGAACCAATTGCTACAACATCATCAAAGCTCATCTCATTCAAGATTGAAATGTCATGGGAAATAAAACCTTGTAGTGAAAAACAATGCAATTTAATTCGAAAAAAATTACAAATAAAACAAAGACATAATTTAAAACATAATTTAAAATACAGCTCCGGAAAAAATTAAGAGACCACTGCACCTTTTTCTTTCCTTTCCAAAAAAGTGGAAAAGGAAAGTTTTGAATGAGGAACAGAAGTGTTCAATTTGCAGTGGTCTCTTAATTTTAACCCTTCTGTTCCTCACTTAAAACCTTCCTTTTCAACTTTTTTGAAAAGAAAGAAAAAGGTGCAGTGGTCTCTTCATTTTTTCCGGAGCTGTAGTAAACGTAACAAGCTAAGCGATTATAATGAAATCATGATTTTTAATTGTAATTACTGTCATTTATTTTTTATGCAAGACCTTGGCATGCCAAGGCAAAAACCCTTTTGTGCCACTTTTGGCACGCATGCCTTAGGTTGCTGATTCCTGAATCATCAGTGCAATAATATCAACGCAATGTGTGGGACTTTTTCAATAATGTTTGCTTGGGAAAATAAATTCATGCACAGCCAATGACCATGCCTACACACAGTGTCAAGTGGTGGAATAAGGGAACGACTTCCAAACGTGGACTATTTAATGTGAAAACATAAATATTATGTGTGAATTCTAATTTTGTCAGAAAAATTATCAATAATGCTTCGATTTCATAGTTTAAAAAAAAAGTGAATTCATAAAGAATAAATGCATTTAAAACATCCAAGTACCATGCCTCTAGGGTTAGTGCAATGGCTACTTTCTAACAGGTCCCATCATCTCACCTAGGACGAGCGAGCAGATAAATTCCTGTATGAACAGCTTAATACTCTTTCAGTATACTGTCACTCAACAGGTTGGAGTCAAGAGTTTTTTGTTTGTTTTACACTTACGGGTTCTTAAAAATGATCTGAAGGAATTGGACAGCACCCAGATCGACATAAAAGTACCATCCCAAGACTAGTATGTGAATAAAACGGCCTTAAACTCACTTCATTTTTAGGTGATATATGATGCGTGAAAGATGCTGCTGAATGTGGAGGCAAAGCCACAGGCTGGAACACATTACCTGTTTATTGTGCAGAAACACACTGATTTACTCCATATTTCCCAATGTTAAGCTGCAAGTTTCCCACTGTTAAAGATACTTGTCCCAACTGTTATCGCTTTAGCAACAAACAGGGCAAGTCAAATGAATTATGTTGGGATGCACTCAACATGTCACACTATGACACCTATACCTATGTCAATGTCAGAAACAATTTTTGTTACATATTTCGGTTGGTGTAGAAAACTGTTGTAGGATTAGATAGATCATACTTTTTCCATGCTTTCAACCTTTTTAAATTCAGTTCATAAGTAAATATTTAGGATATTTTCTATGTAGTATTGATAAATGAGACCCCGATACTTTGCCAAATGTCATTAGAACTTTGATTAGTCAGATGTAAAATTTTTTGGCCTCTTAAACTCAGTTGTCGCGGCCAAGGGTGATCTGACAGTCTGGGTCACTGCCTACAGTACACGTGTGCTGCTGTAGCATGTGTTTGAATACGACTTCCTGTTCTTGCAGAAAATACTCTTACCTTTTGCTTCTTTCCTGTTGAATATAGCATAAAATGCCAGAGGAAACAAATTTCTCTCATATTTGATTGTAAGAAATTATAAAAAACAGTCTTTTTGCACATGTTCACCAAGAGGGCCAATGACACAGGAGGGTGAAGAATGTGGTGACCCATACTGTGACACATTTTAAAATTGAGGTGTTTCCATTCTTACAGTTTTGATTATTGGTTTAGTGAATCATTTTATTGCAGGTTACCATATCCTATTCATTTTATTGTTACTTTACTTTTGGGTCCTCCTTTGAAGGCCAGCTGGTATATGAGCGTCTTATTAATTAACCAATAAAAGTGTAGGGTGTATTATAATAGTAGGTATTCTGATATTTGTTAGAAAGCAACATGATTGGACAGTTAAACTTGAAGAGCTGAACTTGCTTTATTCCGTTTTGCAACATGCAGTATATATTGTAGTTTATTTATTAATTAATTGTTGATTTTGGATTGAAAATCCCTAGGTCAACCATTTCACCTGATGTTGGATACAGACCAAATGTAATCCCATTTACATTTTCTCACCAACAAATGGGAAATTAATATACAGTACGCTACCCCTTTATTACCCCGCCATTTATACAGGCAGGGCATGTAATAGGCCAACCGGTATAGCTGGTGTACAGCTTACAGTTGATCAGACCGAAAAATCCCCTTGCTTCCATATAATACAGCGTGTGAAACTGCTACTGTTTAATTGTAGGCTACATCATTATTAAACAGTTATTGCTTTATTGACCTATGATGTGTCAATGCTTGCTAAATGCATTTTCTAACGACGGAAAGTGAAAAGCATGCCTTGAGACAATCAGAGCGCCTGCAGCAGGTTTCTGATACAGCACTGCATGTCCATGCATTTTTCTGGTGGCACTGAATTTTGCAACAGTCACATTGAAATAGAGGAACTGAAACAGATGCCGTTTATTTTTGGAAAAATCTACATTCTCATAGTCTCAAAGACGGTTGCCAAACATGGAGAGAAGGCCAAATATACGGTTCTGTTTGAAAATATTCAGACCCCTTCACTTTCTCCAGATTTTGTTGTGTTAATTTACAACTGATTAAATATTTATTACCCATATGAGGGCATCCAAAAGGTGGAAAAAACATTTAATTCTGCACTATTTTGGCATGATAAAAACAATCTGCACACAATACCCCATAATGATGAAGCGAAAACACATTTTCAGAAATGTGTGCCACTTTATTGAAAATGATAAACTGAAATAAATCATGTACATATTGTAAGCATTCAGACTCTTTGCAGTCATACTCCAAATTGAGCCCCAGATGCATCTTGTGTCCTTTGATCATTCTTGACATATCTCTAGAACTTGACAGGATTCCATCTGTAGCAAATTCAATTTATTGGACATGATTTAGATAGGCAAACACCTGTCTATATAAGGTCCAACACTTTGTAATGCAAGTCAAGGCAAAAACAAGCCATGAATTCTTGTAGACCTCTGAGATAGTATTGTATCAAGGAACAGATCTGGGGGAGGTTATAAAAAAATGCTAAGGCATTGAATGTTCCCAGGGGTACAAAGGGCTCCATCATTGTAAAATGATGGAATCACCAATCTGCCTAGAACTTTCCATCTTGACAAATTAACTGGACAAGAATGGCCTTGGTCAGGGTGGTGACCAAGAACCTAATGGCCAACAGAGCATTAGAGTTTTTCTGCAGGGTTAGGAAAACCTATCAGGACAACCATCGCTGCAGCCCTCCATCAGGCCTTTATGGTAGAGTTGTAGATGGAAGCCACTCCTTAGCAAAAGGCGTACAACATACCGCCTAAAGGAAAAAATTCTCTGGTCTGATGAGACCAAAATCGAGCTATTAGGCCAGAATGCCAAGCACTACTTCTAGCAGAAACAAGGTGCCTCTTATCACCTGGCTATGAATATCATGCTTTGGGTATTCTCCCAGCGAATGAGATGAGAGAATGGTCAGGATTGAGGGAAGGATGAACTGATAAAGCAATGTTGTGTGGCCTAATTACCATGGATGGTTAAATGCTGAACAGCTGGACCCAGAATTCAGTGTGTCTATAATGAACAATGCTGGCTAATTTAATTGGCTGTTGATAATAACACAACAAGGTCACTGACTAGGTAGGAACTTCCCTCATTTTTATACTCGGTCTTAAAAGGAAACAAATTGAAAGGGAAAAAAACAGGCACAAGGCCAGGCAACCCTGTTCCCGTAGAGCTGCTGTATATGTTCCAATTCAATGTAACTGACCTGGATGACCAGTGTGTTGAAGTTAGTCAGTCCTCTGGCCGGTAAACACCAATAACCAGCAGCTCTTCAGGAAAAGGTGCATTCTAGTCACATGATCACCCCATTAAATTTTCCAAAAATCTCCGAAATCACACTGTTTTAAAAAAAATATCTCACCTTGTATAAAACCAACCTCACCTTCTTTTAGACATATCACCATCAATCACAATTCTGATCCCAATCAAACTGAGGTTCAGCCAAAGGGATGCACTGCTCTCTTTATTTTAATAAGCGAGAATCCGATGCCATCCTTATTTTATTCTTTAAACCAAGATTTCTTTGCCAAGTTGTGTGGGACTTACCAACTAGAAATATATTTCTGATAGATAATCATGTGATTGGAGGACACCTTTCCAACTTGTTCTGTTTAATCACTAACTCACAAATAATTAGATTTGATCTTGTATCCAGCATAATTAGCTAGCCTAATAAATGTTTTTTATGTGTATAATGATCAAACTAGGAATCTTTCTGCCTTGATCTGAAAGAAATGACTAGCTACTGACAGGCTTTACATTCTTTTTAAGTAAAACTGAAAAAACATAGTGGTATTCTGTGATTTTTGTGTAAAACTGAATTACACAAATGCAATGAAAGGAAAGACCTTTGTGCAGTCAGTGCAAATTATCTTTGTGATGGTTACATTCTGAATTATATTATGCCCATTAAAATAAACCACATTGCAACTTCATTAAAAAAGAAAATACAAGAGTTTTTCCAGTTAAATCCAAATGAAGCTGACAGTCCGGGAAACTTCCATCACTGCGTCATCTTCGCCAAGCCTGCATTGTTGTCCCTGCATCGTCTTCGCCAGGCCTGCATTGTTTTCCCTGCATCGTCTTCGCTAGGCCTGCATTGTCGTCCCTGCATCATTGTCGCCAGGCCTGCATTGTCGTCATTGTCCCTGCATCATCATCCCTTCATTGTCATCCATGTATTGTCGTTATATTTGATGTAGCTTAAATGTTTTCTTAGAGAAGTCCATGTCATGGTGACTACTAGGAAAGGGGGAATATTAAAGATTGTATTTAGCAGCAGTCTAATGCAAATAATTCAGTCTTTGCATTTCAACATTTCTATTTTGAAAATCTTTTGAAATTTGTTTTTTCAAGTGGGGTTCAAGAACTGAAAAGTTGGTTTGAATGATTGACACCCAGGCTAGAATGCAACTTTATTATCTGAAAGCTAACATTCTATATGGCTAGCCAATAAAGAAAGTATACAAAACAGACCATTGCTAATGATAGTCAGAATGTCCGTAGTTGTAAATGTATAACCGCTTCCACAAAGTCCAGTGTTAGCTATAGGTGGACCCTGACAGGTAGCAATCAAACAATTGCTTCTAGTTGTCATGTAGTCAGTTAGCCATCTTAGGGACAAGCATGTGTTTTTGCGCAGTTACTAGCCTAATATGACTATAGTAACACTTGCACACTAAAAACATTTAATAGCATATATTTCCTTATCCAAAGTCCAGATGACTTGCAATCCACTCAATAAGGTTGTGTCATGTCTTTCCCAATGATTTCAACATTGCAGCTGTGATATGGTCAGTAGACATCCAGTTGCTAGCTACTTGCTAGTACTACATACAGGACCCAGTTCATCTTGGACTAGCGTACTGTCCCATTAGCTTCTCCAATGCAATTTTCTAGTCCTGTTTAAATGTAGAATATTTTTGAAGTGTTGGCAAACATTTTTTTTTAACATAACTTAAACTGTACAATGCAGTGCCAGCCCGTCTACAAGGTTTAGGGCCCATTTGTAATTAGTAAAAACAAAATATATATATAATTGAAGAAAACTTAACAGATTATGTTAAACATTTTCCTTGAAGTGTGGGAAATATTTGGGTATATTCATATTCTGTTCTAAACAAGCTGTTTAGTCATCTACTAGTTTGCCAGCAGAAGCTCTGGGTGTGGGCTTTACACCCAGCTTCACACCCTGGTGTATCAAGAAGATCATATGATCACATAACTCTTCACATCCCCAAGTTAATAGACATCTTTGGTTCACTGAAATGAACATACTGTACTTTGCCCCAGGTAGTTTAAATAATCGTATGACAGTCACTGCCACAGAAAGGTTTATGCTTTGAGAAAGAAATGTAAAAAAAAAGTAGTTAGGATAAACCTTACATCTGCATCAAAGCAAGCAGCATCAAATAACAGACAACTAAGGGAAGAAATAATATACTAGTAAATTATCATTGAACTGGTATGAAAAAGAATGGCTGTGTGGCTCACCCGAACATAGTGAACAAAATCAGACATATTGCCAGAGATGTTTTCCAGAGATGCCTTTCTTAACATTTCTGATGAAGCTCACACAACCTAGCCATATGTTAGCAAAGCTAATCAAATAGCCTTCTTTTAGCAAATAGCTAAAAGAAGGCTACAATGATGGTTTCATAAACACAGCCTGAAAGTTGATATTAATCAGCACATCTTGTCAAAGCAAATTTTGGGGACCTAACAAAACCCAAGAATCAGAGAACCCAGGAGTGTTTAGGGGACTTGTTGGTTTTTAGCATCTGGATAGTACAATGAGTGACCACTAAGGAAAGGCACATCTATAATGTGCTTCTGGACTGTAGTTCCTCACCACAATGCATGGTAATAACAACTTATTTAGAGTTTTGTGAAGTCGTTTGTTGAAGCTTTTGGTGCTTTGCTTCCATTTCTTTTGGTGAGTTACCACCAACCCCACTATAAGCACTGTCATTGCTTCTGATACGTTCAAAAAACAGTGACCTAACCATTTCCCTGATTAAAAGACCAGTTTAACAAGCATGACTTGTGCAGCAGCACAATAGCACAACTCACACCTGGGATTTGAACTTAGTGAACCTTTGATAATGAGGCTATTTCCAGACGCACAACTTGGTACTGCCGTCTCTTCACATTAATATACAGATCAGTGCGGATAACAGCTTCAGGCCACACAATCAAGACATTATTAACTTGGTCCCATGGACGTCCTACAGCATGCGTGTCAGTTCAGTGGATAACAGGTTCTCTCTCAACAGATCCCACATGATGCAACCCAATGTGAGCTCCTAAACCCTAAAAATAAGGTACTGGTGATTCCTGTCCTGGTGGAACCAGCCTGACCTCTGCACTCACCATTGTTTCAATTCATACCTTGTTTCTATAGTTACTCACTTTTACTTAGGAAGTGAAAACAATTTGAGTGAAACAATCAGTGAGCCTGGATATAAATGCCTGCCCGTCAAGTGGAGGGAGATCCAATCTGCAATCCCTTCTCTGAGGCTGCTACACTTAGACGAGCCACCGATAGCCACTGTCCAGGTGACCTACATGGGATTTGTTCATGTAATAACCCCCAGTGAAGTGAAGTGAGAATAATCTTTCACAATGTTAAACCAAGCTGATTTCTGTGTTTTTTTTTTGTCTTGTTTGATTGATTTGAGAAAATAGTGATTTGCGACTAAACTGCGTGCACAGCTGGTCCTGGAACATAAAGCTCCATCGGCAGATGTAGACTATCTGGCAATTACCCAGATGTTTCCATTACATTTTCCTATACATTATCTTGATGTTGAAACCACTCAAATTACTAATTTTGGAAAGGCATGAGTTGTATCAAAACTTTGTAGAAAACGTAGGCTACATGATGAGTGAGATAATTAGATGCTCAAAATAGCTAGCTGTCTGGCATACCCTCTCTGCATGACAGTGTATTTAAGCATACCATTTTCTTGGAAACCAGGTTATGCTGGATGAGGAAAATAAGCTATTTGTGGTACTTTTTCCACATTGTATTGTTTCCCCTCACAGCTAGTGTTTCTATAGTTGCCCACGGTCATTTTGTATCTTTCCACATAATTTGGAGTTTCATTAGAGACTGAATAATGCAAGAGGTTCACCTCCTCTGGTAAAGGGGGGCTGCGCTGATTGTCAAGGATACAGTATTTGGGGCAACAGGCTGGACTGTGTTTTCCCAGGTAGTTATATACTGGGTTTGACTATATGCCAAGAGGATGTGTTTCTAATGGTTCACAACATCAACGTTGTGACTGTTAAAAAATAATAATAAAGCTAGGATTATTGAAGTAATTAAGAATGTTAGACCTAACATCTGTTTGGGTATGCCACAGGCACGAACAACGCACAAAGGTCATTGTTGCAAATTAACTAGGCTTATCGAGAGCAGGGTTTTCTTTCTATTAATAATGAATTCAGAAATGATGATGAATGCTTCAGAGTCTTGCCTAGACTACTCCTAGCATGTATCCGAAGGCCAACACGGATGGGTGCTGGCTCGCCATATTAGTCTTGGGTGGCCTTTTTGATGATAGCACATTCTCTGCCTGTCCAAGGCCTGGATAAACAACCTGTATTACAGTTAGGCCTATTACAAATGAGGTCATTTCAAAAGGGCTTGAAATTATATTATGTTTCCAAAGGGAAAACATTATAAAACAAATGTAGCCTAGACACTCGGAGTAAGCAACGTGATGCGTAATATAGTCAAATTAATGTTAGGCTTACGTGGAGCTTTGGGTAAAATTAGATTGAAATTGTGGAAAACAATCAACGTTGCCAACGTAGCCTACGTCACACCATACCACCTCTCCGCGTTGCAGTCTCCCAGATGTTGTCTGAAAATGTGCAGTCTTAGACTGTGAACTCCAACCACCCATCATTAATACGTTAACTCCCTGTTAAAACCTCCATCCAGGTTACATCAGTGGCACGCGTGGATGCCATGGCAACAAACAGCACACCTTGTGTAAAGTCAAAGTGGGCTGCGCTCTATTCTGATCTGTTTCGAACCAAACAGATCGACTCTGAAAAAAGATCAAGAATTGGTCTAGCTGTCTGCCGCCTAACAGGGTGATTCATAAAGACACACATACCTAAGATCTAACTTATCAGATATGTTGAAGTATACATGTTTTAATGTACAGAAGCTACATTCTGATCCTATTTTTTCACACGACTTGTAACATACTTTATCATTCCAGTGTAAATCTAATTATACTGATGTAAGCCTCTTGCAACATGTCACCTCTACTGTAGTCTGCATTCACACTGGCAGGGAAATTCAGAGCTTTATTCTCTAAAATATATTTCTTATGAAAAATATTTATTTATTGGTCAATGTCATTAGTAGAAAGAAATATCAGAATTAGGATACCTGTCATGGCTGGCTCTCCACCTGTCCCGCGCAGGCACTCCACCTCACTGGTTTTCTAGCTGTCATCACCCGAACGCACCCTTCCAATCACCTGCACCTGTTCCTCATTGCAATCTTGCCCAGCCAGACCCCATCAGCCACCTACCCTATATATGTCACCCACATTGTTCAGTTCCTTGTCAGATCTTATCGACTGTTGTGTAGCGCTGCCACACAATTCCTCAGTCTCGAACCCTTCACCTATGTCTAGTCTGTTTTGTCCATAGCCAAATTGTGTCAAGTCTGTTTGTCGTGTTCTGACCACTCTTTTATATCATTAAAACCCATTCGCATGCATCTGTATCCGTTGCCCTCACCTCTGTACATTACAATTCCTCATGCTAATAAAAATGCTTTTCATCCATCAGTTCAGAGGATTTTACTCATTTGTTTTAGTTAAAGTCAATACTTTTAAATGTGTGTGGAGTCCAACGGGGCATTCTACACAAACACAACTAAAAGTAAAAGCGAAACAGAAGCTACAGTATGTTAACATAACTTCATGTCTAACTTCTTTGTCCCACTCTTTCCCCTAGGGCTCCAGCTATGCCTTTATCATCAACTGCTCCATTAGCATCTCCACCGGGTGTCTACTGATTCTCATCATAGCCTTCCATTACAAGGACGTCAGGGTGAGTGTGTGCTCTCTGACCTCTGATCCCATTACTGACTGGTCAGTAGGGCTGTCTATCACAGGAGGGATATAGGATTGAAGGCTGGGGCCAAATTGGAATCACATTTTCACAGACTTTCCTGTTTTCTATGAGGGTTAATTTAATATTCAATATTCATTTGTCATTGTATTTTTTCTTGTGTTACGTGTTTCAAACTTTGATTACAGCCAACTGGTTTGCTTGTTGGATAGTCACAATTTTTTCATTTTCTTGCCTTGAGGATATCTTGATTACACACTCAGAAATCCTTTACTGCTTTCCCCACCACCATGTGTTATAAAAATGAGCAAGGTGCCTTGTAATACCCTGAAAAAAATGCTTCCTCAACAATAAGATGATTTTTAATCAGGCAAAAACATTTGCCAGTACAGTGAGGACATTTTGCAATTCTGAAAACAAGGTTCATAGTCTAATACAGACACATGAACGACAAATCTGAACAAGCCTGATATTTTTTTCTTCATTATATTAGGCGTGTTCAGATTTGTGTTTGTGTTTGATTTAGACTATGTGCTTGGTGTTCAGAATTTTCAGTGGCACCTTAAACATACTTCCTGAACATTAAACGTATTTTGGGTTGACTTCAGTGTTTGAATGGCTAGCTGAGAGAAGGGGAGCTCTGCACAAGTGCTGCGGGGAGATAAGTGGATTGAGGTTTTGTGTGGAGGCGGAGCTTATCAGTTAGGGAAAACACAGCATGCTGGCAGTGCAACCTAGTTTTAACCCAACTTCATTAAAAATAAATTGAAAACATCAGCTAATTGATTCAGAACCTCAAGTTACAGATAATATAGTGTAAGTTGTGACATTTTACATATTCCCCTAGAAAAGATTATTACATCATTACTGGAAAGAAGCACTGAAAGGAAGAAAAGGGAAGAGCAAATTAATAGAGAAAAAGAAAGATGATATTTCCATATTATGGGTCATCAAAAACATAATTTGTTGATCATTCTGTGAGCAGTGTGCGGGAGGATTTCAATGCAACACTTCTTCCTAATATCATCACCTGTCACATGATCCCCATCTCCTTATGTTAAGGAAGTGTAATTGCTATCCACTGACTGGGCAGCAGTTTCTTAACTTTTGGTCCATCCAAGCTAACAGTTGTAGGGTGTGAGAAAGTTTTAGCTCATAACATAGCAAATTTTGGCGTTGTAGAATTAGAAGAACATTCACGTATAATTGCCTCATACCAGCAGATTTGCTAGAGCCAGACAGATAGAATAAAAATGTATCTGCCGCAAACACACAAAGAGCAATTTATAACAAAACATGATGATGTCTTGGTGTTTTGAAGGCAAGATAATTGACCTCTGGGGGGTTTAAGGAACTGTTCTTCTAACTTTAAAACCAAAACTGTCTATACAGGTTCTCAAGACGTGTTTAATTACATAGATTAAATATTAACTAACTACCAGCAAACCAAACATTAGGGGAACAAGTGTACCATTAAAAAATGGGCCAAACACTAACTGATTTGACTATACCAAATCCTCTACTTGACTCAGCTGTGTGATATGCATAATTAATTTGTGTACTAGCTGACTGTGCTGAGTAGCAGGACGTGGTTGGGTGGGGCTTCGTGTTTGGCCCAGGAACAAGAAGCTGCAGGAGAGAGAGAAATACACTACCATTCAAAAGTTTGTGGGCACTTAGATATGTCCTTGTTTTCAAAAGAAAAGCCATTTAAATAATGTCCATTAAAATAACATCAAATTGATCAGAAATATAGAGTAGACATTGTTAATGTTGTAAATGACTGTTGTAGCTGGAAATGGCTGACTTTTAATGGACTATCTACATAGGAGTACAGAGATCCATTATCAGCAACCATCAGTCCTGTGTTCCAATGGCACCTTATGTTTGCTAATCCAAGTTTATCATTTTAAAAGGCTAATTGATCTATTGAAAACGTTTCAATTATTGTAGCACAGCTGAAAACTGTTGTGCTGATAAAAGAAGCTTCTCTAGACTAGTTGAGTATCTGGAGCATCATTAATTGTGCGTTCAATTACAGGCTCAAAATGGACAGAAACAAAGAACTTCTATTCTTGTTCTCAGAAATGAAGGTTATTCCATAAGAGATATTACCAAGAAACTAAAGATCTCATACAACGCTGTATACTACTCACTACACAGAACAGCGCAAACTGGCTGAAAGAGGTTTGGGAGGCCCCGGTGCACAACTGAACAAGAGGACAGATACATTACAGTGTCTAGTTTGAGAAACAGACACCTCACAGGTCCACAACTGGCAGCTTCATTAAATAGTACCCTCATAGTACCCAATAGTACCAGTCTCTATGACAGTGAAGAGGCTACTCCGGGATGCTGGCCTTCTAGGCAGAGTTCCAAAGAAAAAGCCATATCTCAGACTAAGATGGGCAAAAGAACACAGACAATGGACAGAGGACAAAAAGTGTTATGGACAGCTTCAAACTATGCAAGAACTATTTAGGTAAGAGGCAGTCAGCTGGTATTCTGTCTATAATGGAGTGGCCAGCACAGTCATCGGATCTCAAACCTACTGAGCTGCTGTAGGAGCAGCTTGACTGTAAGAAGTGCCCATCAAGCCAATCCAACTTGTGGGATGTGCTTCAGGAAGCATGGGGTGAAATCTCCTCAGATTACCTCCAAAAATGTGCAACAAGAAGGCCAAAGGTCTGCAAATCTGTAATTGAGGATTATTTGACCGAGGCAAAGTTTGAAGGACACAATTATTATTTCAATTAAAAATCATTATTTCTAACCTTGTCAGTGTCTGTATTTCCTATTGATTTTTGCTATATTTCCTATTCAAGACAAATTTCTATTTGCCTTCATTGCACATTTAGAATTGACATTTGTGCTGCATTTGTCTTCATTGCAC
The DNA here is from genome assembly GCA_016801175.1 of Esox masquinongy. Taxonomy (NCBI): domain Eukaryota; kingdom Metazoa; phylum Chordata; class Actinopteri; order Esociformes; family Esocidae; genus Esox; species Esox masquinongy. Next base: position 30,749 of record JACXGI010001914.1, on the reverse strand, counting down.
ATCTACACATTCCACTTGTAACATACACTATACTTAATGCTTAAATTACGTAAATTTCCTGCCCTCTTCTGTTTGCACTTCTGGTTAGATATTAACTGCATTTCTTTGTACTGTATTTATACTTGTTCAATAACAATAAAGTTGACTTTAATCTAATCTAATCTCATGTATATTTTCATGGAAAACAAGGACAAGGACATTTCTAAGTCACCCCAAACTTGTGAACATTACCTATCAGAGGCTATGTAAAGAAGAGTGTTGGGGCAATAAATTTACTCAGCGTGTTTGTTTTTATACTTTTTTTTTGGTGTTCCCAAGATTAAACTCCAGGTAGCACATTAAAGAACGAGGTGTGGCAATTTAAAATGAAGTGGTTGAAGTCCCGCCTCTGCATTATGACAAGGAACTGTTTTCTGATACGCATATTGCAGTTTTAAATGTCATGAGTTTAAAGACACCTTAAAGCAACATAAGTCTGATGTTGAGGAAGCACGTTAATTAATCATTGTTAAAGTGATATATGGGAGTTGTGTCATGTCAACCTAGGGGTAGAAAAGATTTGATTCTATCTTGTGTCACAACTCCCACATTCTTAAGTTTTGCTGGCTCTGTCTGCTTGGGTGTGTCTTTGTTTGCCTTGGCCTGTCTCAAACAAAAATAAATGAATCATGTCCCTGTCACTCCTATTTTTAACTGCTACCTTTGGTTAGTCTTTATATCCCGAATGCCTCATCAAATTAACAGGCCTCTATTAACAAGCTTTTCTTTCCTGTCTCTCCCATGCAATCACTTTCTTTCTGTCGCTCTATGTTCCTTGCCTCCTACCTCTCCACTCCCACCTGCTCTCCCTCATCCCCGTCTCTCCCCTGCACCTCCCCTCTCCTCACCTTCTCCAGCTCTTCATCATCGACCACAACCAGGTGGACTGGCGCATCGCCATGACGAGCCCCAGGGTGCTGGGCATCTCCCTGGAGCTGTTGGTCTGTGCCATCCACCCTCTGGGCACCTACTGGGAGGTGGGCAGCCCCGCGCCTCTGTCCAGGGAGGGTGTAAAGGTCAACTCCTCCAACTCGCCTCCGCTGTGTGTGTCTTCTCGCTACGGAGAGGCGCTAATGGACACGGAGCTGCTGCTATCGGCACTGATGTTCCTCAGGCTGTACCTGGTCCACAGGGCAATCCTGTTGCACAGCAAAGTGCTGCTCAGCGCCTCCTACAGGAGCATCGGGTCACTCAACAACATCAACTTCACCTTCCGCTTTGTGCTCAAGGTGCTGATGAACAAGTATCCGGGACGCACGCTGACGGTGTTCATCTTCCTCTTCTGGCTCATCTCCTCCTGGATGCTCACGCTGTGTGAGAGGTCGAGTAGCGGGATGCAAACACACACACACACACACACTTTCCGGTTTGAGATGTACATGCACTGATGGACGTCTGTGTGACGGAAGAGGAAATGTAGACGTGCAGTGAAAGTTATTAAACTTTCCAACTTTGACAAATTGCAGAAGAAAAGTCAGCCAAAGATCTTAATTTAACACATTGCTATGACCAGCACAGAAATACAGACAAGACAGACAGACAGTCAGACAGACAGACACATACACACACGCCAGTGGGTCTACTATCCCATACCTCACCCCATAGTTAATAACAACTGGACTAGGGCATAGTTTCTCAAAGTACCTAATATCTTTCTTCCTTGCCAACCAATATATACGTACCATCCCAGGCCTCTATAGTCTGCTTGTTGCCAAGGTTAGGTCTTTTGTTTGGGCTGAAGCTATAATGAGATGATATTTTTAGATGTTTATCAATTAATCTGCATGTTAATCAAAATGTGATGGTTTGGTAATCTAGTCTGATGGTGAACATGTTGTAGGCCTTCTGATTAGCAACAAACAGGTGTAACAGATTATACTGTATAGTACTGTAGTTCCATTTAGACAATAGAACACTTAATGTTATATTAAAATGGTTAAAAGGACACTCAAGGAAAAACACATTTTCAAAGTCTACCCATTTCTGTGGCTGTTTCACTTTTTGTCTAGATAGTTTCCCTTCCATGTTCTCTTTTCTCAAATTGAAAGAAATATTGCCTAACCACCCACACAGCCACCATAGATTTAGATCAGGGGAGGGCAAACTTTTTAGCTCGAGGGCCACATTTGTTTATCAGAAATGATTTGGAGGCCAGAAAAGAGCAAAAATGTAAACATTTATACAGTAGGTCCCTTCAACGTGGTCTCAGGACACTACGTAGGCTATTTTACGAAAATCCATGGCACCCGATTTCGTATGATATGTGACGTTACGTTAGGTTACATTACAATGCACCACCAAAATGTATGATACATAACGAAATTATTAAAACGTAACATATCTTACGAACGCTATTACAACGTATCAAATGTTACGAGCGCTATTAAAACGTAAAATAACATACGAACGCCAGACAAACGAATGATATTTACGAACGCTATGAAAACTTATAAATAATTACGAGTTATTAACAAAATGTTTGACCTCTGTTTTGAACCGGCAACATTTGGATAAGAAGGCAGTCACCCTACCCATTGCCCCACACTGGACATATAAATTTAGGATGAGTAACAGCAATACCAAGGTCGCTAGAATATGTTATAAAAGCATTTTATTGTTAAAGTTAGGTTAACGTTAAGCATCACAGCACTTGGGTTAAGGTTAGGGTTAAGATTAGATATCACAGCACTGGGGTTAAGGTTAGGGTTTGGGTTAAGGTTAGGTATCACAGCACTGGGGTTAAGGTTAGGGTTAAGGTTTGGGTTAGGATTACAAAGAAAATCACTTCAAACATATTTATGTTGTGACACCACCACTCCCCTTTACTGATTACAGGTTCCTCACTGGAGCAGTGGGTAGCGCATCTGTCTGGGATGCGGAAGGTTGCTGGTGCAGAATGTGGTTTTCTGTTTTTTTTTCTCCATTCAGACTCTAACGTTATTTTACTGAACGTAATATATCTTACGAAATACCCTGGCTAAAATTTATGTAAAATAGTCTGCGTAATCATTCTGAGACCAGGTTGGTCCCTTATAATGTCAAAATAATTTCTTTTCAGATGTATTAGAATGGGCTGGTGAGTTCTTTTTTACTTCCCCTCAAAACTATTTTATTACCTACCATGTGCCGGTTGGAATTGCCTTGCGGGCCGGATTAGGCCTGCAGGCCTTAGTTTGCCCACCCCTGATTTAGATAAATCACAGTGTAACTAAAATACTTGGATATTTGGATGTCCAGATTCAAAATTTCACATATAGGTTTGCCTAGCCAATGTATCTCTGACTTTGTCTGACTCACAGATTCACTTGGACATCCACTAAGCTCTACTGTATGAACTCTATGAAGATACATACAGCCAACTGAGAAATTAAAGGAAAAACTTGAACTAATCAGTGGAGGAACATAATGTTGCAGATGCTTCCATACAGGTGTAATGCATGATACAATTAAGCATCCAATACAATTAAGCATACAATTAAGCATTAACATCCTACCATATTCTGTGGCATGTACAAAAATGCTGAGCACAGTTGAACTGAAATTTGGATGAAGATGGCAAGAGGAAAGGATCTAAGTGACTTTAAAAGAGGGTTCATTATAGGAGCACAGATGGCAGGGATTTCAGTCACAAAGATTGCTCAACGTGCTAGTGAATTAATAAGAACAGTGATTAAAGTTAGATCTGCATTAAGACCAATGGGAACGAAATATGTAAATAGGGTCGTAAATTGTGGTGGAAAGCGCACATTCAATGACATTGATGCTTGTGCATTACTGCAATATGTAAAGAAAAACAGAAGGGCAACTTTTTCCCTGGTGACTGAGAAAGTCAATGCAGGACGTGGTCAAACTGTCAGCAAGAACTGTCCATCAACAACAACACAGAGAAGCATATTATATTAGGGTTGCAGTACATAAAGGAAAATAATGATAGTTAGATGGTCAGATGAGTCATCCTTCACCATATTCTCGACAAGTGAGTGAGCGCATGTGTGGCAAACAGCAAGACAACGGTACAGGCCTGAATGTTACACTGAGGGGGTCCTGAGGCTCTGTTATGAAGTAGGGGAATTTTCCAGGCATGGTTTGGGTCTACTTGTCCCCTTAAAGGGAAGGGTCACTAAAATCATTGAAAAGATTTTCTGAGTGATCACCGTTATCTTATGGTGAAACTTGTCTATCCTGATGTATGGGGTCTCTTCCTGGATGACAATGCCCCCATCCACAGGCCACGAGTGGTCATTGAATGATTCGATGGGACGGCCTTGGCAGTCACCAGATCTCAACCCATTTGAACCCCTATAGGAGATTTTGGACCCATTTTTTAGACAGTGCTCTCCACCACCATCCTCAAAACACCAAATGAGGGAATATCTTCTGGAAGAATAATGTTCCAACCATCCAGTAGAGTTCCACAGACTCGTAGAATCAATGCCAAGGCGCATTGTTCTGGCGGCTCTGGCAAAACGCCTTACTGAGACACTTTATGATGGTTTGTCCTTTAAATCTGTCACCCGTCTGTATGTATCTAGCTTTGTTTTGTGTGACCCCAGCTGTTTTGCCATCTATAGGCAAACGCAGGAGACGACGGGTCGCATGGACACAGCTCTCTGGCTCATTGCCATCACCTTCCTCACCGTGGGATATGGGGATGTGGCCCCCAAAACCAGCTGTGGCAAATTGGTGTGCCTCTTCACTGGAGTCATGGTAAATATGTTTGGATGACAGAAATGGAGGGAGGGTGAATTCATAGTTCAGCCATCTAAGCATGATAAAGTATCCATTTGAAAGTTCACATTTTAGCACAGCTGTAAAGCACAGCTGTAAATTAGACTACATAATCTACTGTAAATTTTCCACAAAAGGCTGTACGTCTTTGCAGTTAGAAGAATCAAGTGTACTGTTAATTATATTCAAGGCTCTTAAACTTTTGATTGGGGAACTTTCCATTACATTTTAGTCATTTAGCAGACAGTCTTATACGGTACCATTTACAGGAGAGTTTAGGGTTAACAATCTTGCTCAAGGACAGAGCAATAGATTTTTTCGCTGTTGGTTTCTTGTCAGATTCACTAACTTCTTGGGTATTGGTTCATTATATTGTCGTGGATGTCAAAACATATTGACGTACAGTTGAAGAACCGTGGCATCTAATCCAAAAAATTACTTTGATGGTGACGGCTAGCTGCTGGGTCCATACCACCATCTGCAGGTACATACCACCCCGCCACTTTCAGACATTAACAAGATGAAACGCTGCCCGAACACCTCCTCCACACAAGTCGGATTGCTTGAACAGTGCATTGAAGAACCTCCCCCAATGTACTATCTATGTCTTCTCGTCAAGAGCAGGGGATCTAGTTTCAGGCGTTTCTTTGAACACCTGCTGCATTAGGTTAGGCACATACAGAAGGAATGACATGCCATTCCATGCTAATCCAAAACTAGATTTGGCAATACTCCACTATACTATTGTCCTGTTCTCTCAGCGGTCGGACCGTGTTCAGGGAGAATGACCGATGTGTTGATTGTGTGTATTTAAATTTGAGATAAAGGCTGTTGGTTAATGGTTTAGAGAAGTGCATCTGTGAGCCTCTCTGGTACCAGGCACTCTATCACCCCACACACAGTAGCTAAGGCCCTGGAATACCAACCAGCATTTCCATCACACTCTTCTCACACACACTGAAGTAGAAGTTGAGAGCTGGCTTTGCCCCTATAAACCATGTTGTTATGTAGGTGTCTTGAAACGGAAGTGAGGAGGGGAGACATGGAAGGTTACAGTGGGACCTGGGTTACCGTAAAAAGCAAAAGCGTTGATAATGTTGAACTTTATTTTTAGAGGACATTTCATACAGAATGCAGCCCCAAGGTGCTCTATGTGATAACAAAATATGACCTTTCATTTGTCGAACGACAAGAGCGGTGTTGTTATGGACACACGTATTGTTATGTCTGTGACTCAAGTGATTTGGTTACACCCATTATAGGGTTCATGCAATAGAAAAAAGGCACTGAAGTAGAAAAAGGTTCAGTAGAAAAAGTCCAGTTATGTATTCATATATTCAAGCAGTCTGAGTGCCAGGAAAAGTACCGTAAATACATTTCAGGTGTAATGTAATTGTTTACAAAACAATTCACCTTTGAGTAACAATTTATAGGTTAATATCTAGGGATTTATGTTTATTCAGACTACAAGGATTAGAATAAGAGAAGGATTCAGGGGAAAGTTGTTATATCACAATGAGAAAAAGAGACGGATGGAGAGTATAGGCAGAGGCATCCTACTATAGAGTTTGCCTGACAACTCTAACAGAAATCTTCTGCTGCTATATTTTTTCTTCAGTCTGGCACTGCTTCCATTGTGGCGAAAGTAGTTTTTGGTAATGTCAGAATGCAGCTTCACCCCTCTGTTTTCTGGCTCTGGCCCAGCCCAACCCATCTGTTTCTGAGACCAATCAGATGTTGCGATTGTTTTGTGATCTAGAAGTCACCAAGGATATGGTCAGATCCAGACTCTGTGGGCATGCCTATACACTTGACTGGAGCAAGGCGTTTGGGTAGCCAGCCAACTGTAGATTGTGAGGGAGAGCAAGAAAGTTAGTGTTTTCAATCAGTTAGGCCATGACTATAGCTCTGCCCGTTTCCGATCATAGCAGATAAGCGGTGGCAGGTCACAAGACCGGCAGAGGCACGCAACACCTCCCTGACACAGTGGAAAATAAGCTTTCACTCCTTTTTCTCTCCCTCTACTCTTGTTTTTATATGCTTTCCCCTTTTTTAAGGGAAAACTTTCCACTATTTCCATTTTTAGGTGGTTTATTGCCTTTGGCACTACTGGAAAACGAGGGCATGCCAACCTGTGCCCATGACTTGGAAAAAAAACGTTTTCTATTCCCAACAGGGAAGCTCTCTGGGCCAATGAGTGCAACGGTTCACCTGTAGCCCATCTGTATTGGAATGGTGATCAGAGCAGAGGGCTTGCCTCATTTTATCAGTGGGGTGTGGATGGATCTCTGGGAATTACTTGTTTTGCTTTATCAGACCTTTATCTTTTTCTTTCTTTCTCTCTCTCTTTCTTTTACTTACGCAAACAAGGGAAGGAAAACAGGTAAAGATCAGTCTTCAATTTTAATCATGAATTTAATAGTTTCCACTGTCCATGTTGTTTGAGGTTTGTTTAATTACAGTACAGACTGGCATACAATTGCACTTAATTGTAAATTAATAACATTAAAACTCCATGTTTTCAGTGATTCTCATTTCCAGGCCCAGGACCTAGACTACATTTAGTCTAGTTCTTTGACATAATTATCTAGTTCTGGGACACCAAGTAAACACAGTCAACTACCAGGTATAATAGAGAAGTAGCAGTAATCTGGGCCATGGGCAGTGAGTGGAGAACACCTGGCTTAAAGTGTAGTTCATGTAATCATTTTGAATATATTGAGACAATTCCCTTTCTCACTGTGCCTCGATTTTAGAGTGCAAGTCATTCTGATTCACACTGTGGTGTGTCTGAGCATTTGTCAGCATTTCATAGTTCTCTATTCAGCAATAGCTCTATGCAATTTTCAGAGTAAAACAATTCTATTATATCAGTGCCAAGTTTATTTCCATATCACTAGTATAGTCTCACTCCTAAATGGGGAAATCATTGATCTACAATTCACAGCAAGTCACATCTATGTAATAACCAACTGTAAAATAACATCAGTGTCTATTTTATAGTTGACTAAACAGCAGTGAAGCTCCAGAGCTCCTTTGACATGCATATTTTGTGAACTCTAAGTTTTTCTTCTTCAGGGTGTTGCCTGCACTGCCATGCTGGTGGCTGTCATGACCAAGAAGCTGGCCCTGAACAAAGGAGAGAAACATGTGCACTTCTTTATGATGGACATCCAGATCTCTAAACGGGTGAGAGATGCAAAACTGCTTCAATCACTCAGAACAACTGCGTCAATCACTCAGAACAACTGCGTCAATCACTCAGAACCACTGCATCAATCACTCTGCATCAATCACTCAGAACAACTGCATCAGTCACTTAGAACAGCTGCATCAATCAGTCAGAACAACTCCATGAATCATTCAATGACAAGCCAGTAACAAGGTCTTAGATATAACCAGTAAGGGCTGAGGGTTTTCCCTCAGGTGTGCCACATGTCAGCAACTCTGTAATAAAAGGAATCGGTTAACATGTTTTTACCGTCTTTCGTATCAAGTTAATTTATTCCGTCATTTCCAGTACTTCAACTGAATGATAACAAAAACATATAGTGAAGCTGCAAAGCACCGGCCCACATTGATAACTGGTACCAGCCTGCTCCCTTCAAAGGTTCCCTTCGTCTCAAAAGAAAAACAAAACTCATGACACAACGGATGAGGCCTTCTGGGTGGACGCAGCAATATTTTCCTCGTCACACGCGTGTTATGGTTTTAGAGTCTTTTTATAATATTATTTTTTCCTTAAATAGGGCATTCCACAGGGCAGGATAGTGTGGGAAAAAGACGGGGGGAGGGGGGACAGGGGGTTGGGAGGTTGGTCCCGCCAATCTCGTAATAGCCTCCAAAAGGCGTCAAAAGTAGGAAACAATCGTGTCCCTGTCAGGAAAGAGACTTGTGTCAGTTCAGGGCGGGGCGCTCGGACCAGCAGGAAACTGGATGCGCTGATGTGTGTGTCCTGTTTGTGTGTGTATACAATTACTGCTGTAACTGAAGACCTCGTGTGTCATAATGTCAAGGGGTAAGGCCTGTTTGTGTCTGAGAGGTTACCTCCGTGTGTTTGTGTCTGAGGGGTTACCTCCGTGTGTTTGTGTCTGAGGGGTTACCTCCGTGTGTTTGTGTCTGAGGGGTTACCTCCGTGTGTTTGTGTCTGAGGTGTTACCTGCAGTCTCGGCCAGGATCCATCGGTTTATTTATCAAAGGGAACGACTGCAGAGACTTGCATTATTTCCATATCCGGACCATTCCCATATGTAACTCTCTAAAATATAAGTCATGTTTTTGGGAGGATTCTTTAAAATGCATTGACCTGACTGGGCATTAGTTGAGCTGCACCAGGTTGAAGGCTGCATGGTGTTTTCAGTGAGTACTCGTCTACTGAGGATACAACCACTTCCTCCCTGGCACTGGACACATCCTCTCGCTGGGTGCATCCTTACGTGTGTTTGTGGTTGTTTAGTGGTTGCGTGCACGCGTAGCTGTCCATTGTTGCCCTGATTTACGCTGATGGGAAGAATAAGGGAAGACATCTGGCCGCAGACCCTGACGGCCCCTAATAACAACCCCACACACAGAACAACACAACACACGGCCAACCGGTGTGACATCACCAGGCTCAGAGAGTGGGCCAGTTACGATGTCCTCTGCAGGAAGAACAGCATACATAAATAGAATCAAAGAGAGGACAGAGGAATTAGTACCCCACGGATGGCTATTTTCATCCCTTTCTGTTTTTAGCAAACATTTAGCAAACATTGGTGTAGCCCACCCCTCCTGAGTCCAGGCCAGTTCTGCACTAGTGTAGCTAACACCTCCTGAGTCCGGGCCAGTTCTACACTAGTGTAGCTAACACCTCCT
>JACXGI010001914.1:10802-21028 GCA_016801175.1 Esox masquinongy | reverse complement strand
AGTCTAGGCCAGTTCTGCACTAGTGTAGCTAACCCCTGCTGAATCATTCATTCATATTTATCTTATAAAGCCATTTTTACTTTCAGCAATTCTCACAAAGTTATCTAAACTAGAACCCCAAAAAAGAATAAGCAACAACAAGAAATTGCTGAGTCAATGCTGAGTCAGGTGACTACCTAATGAAGCTGGTTAAGAGAATGCCAAAAGTGTGCAAAGCTGTTATCAAGGCTATATCAAAGGGTGGCTACTCTGAAGAATCTACAATATTAAATGTATTTTGATTTAAAACTTTTTGGGTTGCTCCATGATTCCATGTGATATTTCAGTTTTGATGGCTTCACTATTATTCTACATTGTGGAAAATAGTAAAACTAAAGAACTTTTCTTGAATGAGTAGATGTCCAAACTTATGACTGGTACTGTACATATTTAAGAAAATGGCACTTTGAAGAGACCAAAATAGAGCTGTTGGGTCTCAACACTAGGCACTATGTTTAGCACAAGTCTAACAACACTTTGTCCTGAAAACAGCATCCCTACTGTGAAGCATGGTGGTGCCACCATTAGCTATGTGGATGCTTTTTAGCATCGGAACAGAAAAGCCTTTGCAGATAGGAGGCAAAATAGTGCAGCTAAGTACCAAGAAATCCGTTGAAGTTCAAGAAAATCTGTTGAAGTCTCCAAGAGACCTGGAAGATTAATCTTCCAGCAGGACAATGACCCCAAACATACAGCCAAAGTCAGACTGGAGTGGTTTAAAAACGAAAAGGTCAATGTCCCGGAGTGGCCCAGTCAAAGCCTGAACCTCAATCCAATTGAGAATGTGGAATGAGTTGGAAAATTGCTGTCCGCCAAATATCCGCATCCAACTTGACAGAGCTTGAGCAATTTTCCAAAGAATGGGCAAAAATTGCTGTGTCCAGATGTGCAAAGCTGGTAGAGACGCATCCAAATAGACTCAGGGCTGTAATTGCTGCCAAAGGTGCCTCCACCAAATATTTACTAAGTAGGGTGAATACTAACATTATCAATAATTTTCTGTTTTGCATCTGTAATTAATTTAGAACAATGTGTAGATTTTATTTTTCACTTCAATCTTATGGACTTTCATGTTGATCGGTGGCAAAAACCTCTGATTAAATCCATTTTGATTTCATGTTGTAAAACAATATGTGGAAAAGTCCAAGGGGGTGAATAATTTGGAGTGCCACTGTATCTTATTGCATCACATTTCCATAAAATATCATCCCAGCTGAGGCAGTCGTTCTGTGTTTGTGACTACACTGATTTTGTAATTTGGCACCTCATCTTCCCCAGATCCGCCATGCTGCAGCCAACGTGCTGAGGGAGTGTTGGCTGCTTCACCGTACCAACCTGGCTAAGAGCCACAGTGGAGATCACCGAAGACACCAGAGGTGCTTACTGGAGGCCATCAGAATGTAAGTCCTCATAGTTATAATTCTTTCCAGGCTACCCTTTGTGTTTGAGATGGGAATGGGCCATCAGCTTGTCCACTGCCATGTGCATCTTCTTCAGTTCCTGGGACATAACTTCTCACTACTCGTTTTGTTCAGAAGCAATACTTGTGAATCCACTTAATACACTAAAGCACAGTTCAGAGGCTGAACTTACAGCAACTTGAACTCAATTGAAATAGGGACAGCATGGATGCTTTACTGCTTTACTTGATGTAACAATTGATTTTATAGAACTACTCAACTCTCCAGCAGACTTACATTCAGTCAAACTCAGGCATAATAGGAACCTGTTACAGAAGTCTCCACCTGCAGATATGAGGGTATGATTGTCCGTTCTTGGTGTGATAGGGATGCAAAATAAATTAGCATATATTAATTGTCCATTTGTCATTACACTTGATACATCTGCTCCTCATTAAACAGAGGAGCAGATGTATCACCTTCAGTAAAGCAACAGAGGCTGCAGAGGTATCTTCAACTGTCAGACGAGACACACTTAATGGTTTCAGAAGGCAAACATTTTTCAGGTTTGGTGCGGGGATATAGTCACATTTGAACAAGGGCTAGCCATCTTGCTGTCAAGGACGGTGTGTTTGTGTGTCGTGCTGGTTTTACGGGTCATTAACTCTGTCAACACAGTACTCAGACTGTTTAGTTTGGATGCTATGGTTTAGGACGACAAGCATGGCACCCCACCCTTTCTGTATAAGAGTAAGTCCCTATGTGCAATAATTTAAATGGTTACACTAATTATGTCATAGTGAACTTTGAAATTATATCAGACAGTTTGCATACAACTGACCCACTCCCACAAAAGCTCATGACCAAACCAACTGGATTGTAATCATCTAACAAACTTTAAATTTTATTTGAATTCTGATCAAGGAAATCATCATGTCAAATCACAACAAAAGATTTGAGAAGACATGACTGAGAAGAATCTCTCAAAAACTGCTTAATTTTCTGAATAACAGCTCTTTTTCATAATACCAGCTAGGAACTTTGACATTCTCTGCATCCTTTACAATGCACATTTTCATTGTTGTTAATCCCTGCTGTTTGACAAGATGTCCCCAAGCCTTTTTACCTGCAAAATGAAGTGAAGGAGGTGTGGGGTTATCTGACTTCACAGGGATCCTTAAAAATAGGAAGCTAGGAAACCTAGCTGTGTGAATGTGTGAGAATTAATTCATAATAGTATGTGTGTGTGTTTGTTTGTTGGGGGGAGGGTAAGGGTGGAGGAATTAGACTTCCTGTTGTACAGTTAGCAGGACCACTATAAATACACAGTGGAAAGAAAGCATGGGGAGTGACTCGCAGCACCTTGGAATGGATACAAAGCCAAACAGTTAAGACGCTATTTGGTTTCTACTTTTTCAAGCTTTAATGCCTCAGTTGTTTGGCTGTGGCCTCCCTAGTATGCCTCAAAGACCAGACGTTTTAGTGCACAAGTGCTTTATGGAAGTTCCCTCCAGTATTGGTTTCATTTTGTCTTTTTGGTAGCAGTTCTTGTTTCTTTCAACTTCCAACTCTATTTTTCTTCAACTCTAAATGTAAACAACATTTTACCAATAGGTATTTCTTGAATCTACCCATACAAAAACAAGGCAAATCTCCTGGATGTTGAATTGTTGACCATTGCAAAGTACCAAAAGCTACTGTATATAAAGTCAGGGCATGACCATTATTTTCTTCAGTTAAACATATTTGTTGGCAAATAATAAAGAATCTTAAGTGTTCTCAAAGAGGATCTTTAACTATACATTTCACCGCTGGCATATTTTGGATTTCGGAAGTTTATAAATTAACTACAAGAAGAAGCCAAAACAGATATATTTTTGAGAGACTGGGTCTAGAAAATTTGATCTGCAATTTTGTCAAAATGTAGTTTTAAATTATGAATTACAGTCTCAGTTTTAGAATGTGCTCAGATTTGGCCGTAAATATAATTTGGCTCAGACAAGATGGAAAATAGTGAAAGCAATGTGCTGTTGCTGTAATTCAGCTAACATCCACTAGGTAGGAGCAAATTTGGGATATCACCTCTACGTTAAACTTACTTCCTCTGAGCAATGTTTGAACATATGCATGCTTCCACTGCATTATTCTCACTAACAATATTGAAAATGTCCAAGTATTAAGCTGAACAGAAATTACATTTTCAAAATTAGAAATAATTTATTAATCCATGTGACTTGTATTTACTAGCTTTTCTATTGAAAGCAAACAGATTCTTGTTATTTTTAATGGCATTCTGGTACAGGTTTTCTGCAGATAGAGTTCAAAGGGCAGTCCCCCCATTCTTCGGTTGTGGCTAGAATGGTTACAGCTCCCCTATATTTTCCCAAGCTAATTTGCTGATGGATGCAAACAGGTTAATCACACAATAACATCAAAACTGTTTTATTTGGATAAGCAGTGAAGTGTCAAGTTATCATCTCATCACTCATAATACATACAACCACTTTGTTGATTGCCATGTTTGAACCCAATCTGTTCAAGCATCGTACAAGAGGCTACTGTAGTTAACTGCTATAATGATGTATGCTTTTGCTTGGGACAGGTTGGTATAATATATACAGTGGGTATAGAAAGTTGCCACCCCCTTTCAAAAATGTTAAACTTTTGTTGCCTTACAGCGTGAAATGAAAACAATCTTTCTCCGGCTTTATTCTCATACAGCAACTCACAATATCCAGGTGGGAAAGGAAGAATGAAAATTAATGAAAATAGTAAAATACCCTATTTGGATGGGTGAACAACCCCCTTAATTGCAATTGCAAACTGGTAGTACACCCAACCACCTTCCAGATCACAAATCAAGCTAATTGGCTTCCATCTGTGATCAACTGTAGTTCTTTTGATTTGTTCAGAATAAAAGCAGTTGTTCATAGAGGACACTAAACAGCTGAGAAACATTAATATTTCCACCACAAATTCCTGAATATTTATGAGCAACCTGCATCAGACTTCGGAAGCTAAACCTAAACTATAATTTCTGGTTTTGGATGGAATTACATAAAAACAGCGATGGTATTTCCTTCTGGTTGGCGTCTTTAAGGTATTTTATTTGTTTTTTTGTTGTATTTTTTTCTTTAGCCTTATGTTCTTGGTGTAAGGGGTGTTGTGTTTGTTCAGTGCAGACACTATACAGTGCATACATGATTTTAGTCAATTTTAAGCCTACTGTAGGTGAATGCATAATGGCAGAATACGGTTCCTTACTTTAGGACCAGTGGCCTCATTCATCAAACCTGTTTACATACAAATCAGTGCGTAAAACATGCATGCGATTATTTCTATGCAAAGTGAGGGATTTATCAATATGAACGTTTACTTGACAATGTTCAGATATTTCTGCCAATCCATAACCATGTTTACACACCAAGGTTATTAATTAATATAGTTTCAGGTTTTTCATTTGATTTAGGTTTTTCATTTCATTTAGTTTCAGTTGGTTTTCAGAGTGTCTTTAAGTTTCAGTTTAGGTTTAGTTTGTGATGAATTCTAGTTTCTATTTCTATTTAGTAATTCACTTTTATTTTTTATTTATGTATGTGGGAAAAATATTGCTCATTCTGGGTAATGTTTATAGTTGATATAGTGCTCCGGAAAAAATGAAAAGGAAGTGCTCCAAAAAAGTTGAAAAGGAAGGTTTTGAGTGAGAAACAGAAGGGTTAAAATGAAGAGACCACTGCAAATTGAATGCTTCTGTTCCTCACTCAAAACTTTCCGTTTCAACTTTTTTGGAAAGGAAAGAAAAAGGTGCAGTGGTCTGTTAATTTTTTCCGGAGCTATATGTGTGGTAAATAGGACAGGTGACAGAAGCTTTTTCTGATTTGCATAATAAAGCTTTTCTTCAAAATTTTAGAACCTTCCTTGCTTTCAGGAATAGCATTGCAAAACTTTTACATGAGCGAAGAAAAGAATTATGCAAAACCCAGAAAATAAGAATCATAGTCCAGTAAGTAACACTTACAAAAGCAATATACAGGTGCATCTAAAAAAAAAAAATTTAGTGGAACAGTTCATTAGTAATTCAAATCAAAAAGTGACACATATTCTAGATTATTACACAAAAAATGAAACATTTCAAACCTTTTTTGTTTGAATCTTAATGATTACGGTTTACAGCACATGGAAATCAAAAATCCAGTATCTCAAAATATTAGAATAAAAAATGAATAATACAGAAATGTCAACCTTCCAGATACTTCTTCAGTTGAGCAGTTGCACTTTCATCCCTGGTTGTAAAATGGGCCAAATAGAGATACACACCAAAAAGGATGCGAGGAATCTGTATCGCTGTACCAGAGTGCTGGAGGGTTGTCTATCAGCTGGAGATGTTCTCTCTGTCATGACCACCAAAGGGGCTTGATGCCTGGTGGTGTCATCCCCTGAGACAGTAGAACAACAGCAATAGAGGGATCCAGCAAACATGCCACAACTGCTGTTCAGTCAAACCCTCAAGATTGTGGGTTTAGAATGAAGACAAATCTGTCATGGAGAGATTTCAGTGTTATGTGTCAGTTGTTTGGCCCACAAGCCTGCAGATGAGCTTCCAGGTTCAGCAGGGATGGCACAACCTCTGACAGAGACTGGCTATCAGTCTGAAGCTGATCGGTATGGACTGCAAAGGGCTCAAGGAGTTTTATTATCTGCTCACATTTCAACCAGTCACTATTGAGCAGTATCTATGCTCAGAACCTCATTTAGCTCTTGCTTTATTTCAAGCAGCCTTGTCACCATGTACGTGCTGTTCCATCAAGTTGGGCAGTCTCTTACAAGTGTTTTGCCACACCTTGAGGTCAACTGTTCATTGGCCACTGAAGACTTGTGGAAAGCATGAACTAGCCTTCTGGCCGTTGTGATGACCACATCCACATTTGGTTGCTTCAAGGTGTCCTTCCGGTCAGTTGCAGTGTGTGGGACTGGCATGCCATCCACTGGAACTTGCCAATATCTCCATTCATCAAAAGGCCATTCAGTTCCTCTTGACCTGATAAAAAGACAACAACACAGAGAAAGAGATTAAAGACAGATTATTAGGATCCATGTAAACTCACTGGTGACTACCTGGCTTAACATTTAGACGCTAGAAGACTTTGTCTGCAGGGCAGGCGTGTCATTTTCATAGAATAGTGGGCCAGGTTTCAACTCGTTTGAAACAGCTAGTTAAGGTTTGCAGTCCAACCAGCCTCATAGACGGGCCCATGCTGTCTGTTTCAGAGCTGCGTGGTCTGACATTGTTTGCTTTCTCGCAACATTTCTTGATAAACTTTATGTTTTGAGGACAGGTGTAGCTTGAGGCTTGTTGGATTTTTCCCTTTCATCAGTAGATCGGAAGCTTGAGATCCTTCCACGTCAAGACACTTAGATTTGTCAGACCCTGCTATGTACTCAAAAGAATCCCACACTATTGCTGGAACACTTGCAGTGCAGTTGACATGCTTCATGTTTTCACATCTGCAACTGCGACGTAAGCAGTCGGGGGCAATGCGCAGTCCATGTTCAAAGAATGTTTCCTCTGGGATGAGTAGGCCTAGTTCGCTAGTCACAGCGTGTAGTGGGATAACTCAGTGTTCTTGCAAACTGAACAAACAAAAAGTATTCATGATAGTAGTTTAGATTTTTATTTTAGTTTGTTTTGCAACTGTGCATTGCCATTTTAATTTAGTTTATTTTTTTTCAGCAAATTCAGTTTCTGTTTTAGTTTCAGTTCACAACCTTGGTACGCACAATGTCAAGTGGTGGAATAAGGGAACGGCTTTTGAAATATAGGCTAGCTTGATGTGGAGAAAGTTTTTAATAAATATGTAGTGAAAATAATTAAAATGTTTCGATTTCATTATTTTTCCATTGTGACTTCATGCAACATTCCTCGACAGGTTATGTAATTTGACCACGTCAGTTAATTTGTTATAATAATAACACCCATGCAGACTACAGTCACTAAATTATAGGTATGTGTACAACCTTCGCTGAATTATTCTAACATACTGAGAAAATGGGAAATCGAATGAGAAGCTTATCCTCCAGTGGCAGATTTGCCATACACGCCAGAGAGTGTATTTTTAGAGACAGATAGCCTCGATCACACCTACAACATCAATGAGCTGTGATATAATGGAACGCTGGGATTGGCTTGCAGCATTGCAGTGCAGAAGCAGTTGCAGAATGTTTGGTCTTGTATATGCGTTGGATTTATCCAAGGTAGGCCTCAAATTGTAGGCGTGGAAGCAAGGTGAAAGTAGTAGCGAATGGTGAATGTCAATTTTTTTTTGCACTTATAGCAAACTTTTTCTCATAAAAAATGTTAACATATATATATTGATAATTCACTAGCTACAACGTTAATAGTACATATTTCAGAAAATGTATTGTGCAAATGAACGCCTGGTCATTTGTCTCTGGTAAGAAAAATGTAATTGACTGAAATGAGAAACTGCACAATCTAAAGTAAAGGGCCTGTAATAAAGCCATGTTATGCAACTTTCTTTCACAATCTATGATGTGTTGAGTTTGCATGAGACATGGGACTGATAGAGGGATGAAAAGTCTATAAAGTCTATAAACCATGTATGGTTATGTTAGCAAGCTGCTAGCTAGCCAATAATTGGTAGCCTACGTAGGTAGCTACTTGACACACAATATGCTCAACGAAAATTATTCTTTCAGATTTTGTAAAAATCAGCATGCAACATCCGTGGAGAATCAATGCGTTCTGAATAATTGCGTAGCTGCACAAAACGTTCCGCAAGCTTTCTGCTTTGACGCTGTAGGTGGGATCTAGGCGTAACCAACAAATAACGCATGCCCATTGGAACTAGTGAATTGCGTCTCGGCAATGAACACGCATCCGTAGGAGTCAAATGGTAAAAGTGACTCGTAGTATGTCGTCAGGGGTTGCTGAGGCTACGACCGAAGTTTTAATTTTCACTATCAAGTGAGCATCAACAGAGCGAACCAAATGAATGAATTTAGCATGCATACACTATGTTACCGCACCTATTCCTACAGTATATCAATCTAAGATCGTGTAAATAAAGCAGTTGATTTTGGAATTGCGTCGTTGTTCTTCATATACGGCATTGTATGTTTCACCAAGACTTCATTGAGAATAAAAACGAATATCTAAGATTTGTCTAACTTCATAAATTGCTTGAAGTCGCTTACTTGGCTGACTGTCTATATATGCGCACAGATCTCTCGCTCAGGGAGAGCAGCATCAGAGGGTTACATTGCTGTCAACTAACTAAAGCAATTTGATAATCGTTATTTCCCAGTGTTGTCTATATGAAAAACAAATGTTATGTCACAGCGAGGAAACCACAATCGATTGTGCTACATACCCCATACATTAAGTGATAAATGTAAGTTGCGGGGTATAAACAGAGATTTTCTAACATCTCCAAAGACATCTCGTTCGCTTGTGCTGTAATTAGTCTACTTCAAGCGATTTACGAACAAATCTTAGATAGTCGTTATTGAACTTTGAATGGATGATTTCAACATAAATTGTTATTAGGGGCATGCCGAAATGCAAATAGCCAAGCTCGTGCACGACCACTGAGGGTAAAACAAGTGGTATTTACGGTATCCTACCTCTGTCCGTGAAATGGTCGTAGGATCGTTAGATCAATTGCACCTTTTCTATGTGTACAAACATTCTCAGTTAGATTCGTAAGCACACATTCAGGATAGTTTCTATGCACCCTTTATGAATGAGCCCCCAGACACTGGCTCATTCATAAAGCTTGGTATCACAGTGTTAACAGTTGCTATTTGCTTTTCGGTTTTGGACAGATTCCGGCACTTGCGCCTCAAGCAAAGGAAGCTGAGAGATTATGCCAGTGAGATGGTCGACCTGCCCAAGGTAAACAATCCACACCATACAGTAGGTTAGTAGAACTAATGACAAAGTTGTGTCAACATGACGCACAAACACACCCAGGATAACCCAGATATTAAAACCAGTTTAATTGATGGTTGGAGAAAACACTGTCTCTGTCAATATTCTGGTCTTTCCCGAGATGAGTTCAATTGGGTTGAATCTGGTGACTGAATAGGTACAGTACTATGAGGACACCCCTTGAAAAACATATGGGTATTTGATCTTCAATACAGCTGACAAATAAAGGTAAACTAATTTAATAAATGAAAAATCGGGCTTTGTTCAAAAAACAAGTGTTATTTAATACACCCCTAGCTGTATCATCCCATCAGATTGCAATACAATTAGGTGCACCAGATCAGCCACATTATTTGAAATTCATTAGTCATTCAGAGTGCTACCTTACATAAAGATGAAAAAACCAACATCAATGGATCTACTGTACTATTATCTCTTGACACTCACAATTAATGTGGATGTGCATTGGTCATCTCCTTCTTGGTTGCATCTCTTGTCAAAATTGGAACACAAGCAGACAATGTAAAAGTAAATGTACTTTCCTGGTGACTAAAAATTGGCACTGTTGAATTTGTGTTCATGTGAGAAAATTTTATACTGTATGTGAGAAAACATACAGTATAAAATGTATGGCAATCATGTTACATCGTCGTTGTTGTGAATTATATTGTGTATATGGTATATTTAACAAAACTGGTGTATTAAAGCAAAAGTCAAAGCCTAGATCTTAATACTAAAGAAATGCTGATGGGGGATGTGAAGTAGGCCATATATATATATATATATATATATATATATATATATATATATATATATATATATATATATATATATAT
>JACXGI010001914.1:0-10702 GCA_016801175.1 Esox masquinongy | reverse complement strand
ATCGCTGGCCAGTTTTTTAATAATTTAATAAATAAAAAATATTTATTAAATGTTTTAATTGTGGTTTGTTAAATTTGGTTACCTTTATCTGGGGAAAAAATGTTGAAATAGTCATATGTAAACAAATACATTTCAGGTGGGGTACTTATTTCCTCACAGCACTGTCGATAAATATGCATCCCTATATAGTTCCCATTATAGCATGTACAGTGCTACTTGAAAGTATGTGAAACCCATAGGGATGGTTGGTATTTTTGTATAAAATATTAAAGTAAACTCAAAATCTTTATCTAAACCCCAATTCGTAATAAAGACATTCCAAATAAAGGACACAAACAAAAGCATACAATATAATTTTCTATTAAACAAAAGTGGTTTACTTAAAAAGTCAGATGTAATGTGAGCAGAAATATGTGAACTCCTTCATTCAATAGCTTGTGGCACCCTCCATTATCAGCAATAACTTGGGATAAACATGTCTTATAGACACTAATAAGTCTCTTGACATTTTTTTTAGGGTTTTTGCCCACTCCTCCTAATAGAACTCAGTGAGGTTTAAGGGGTGTCTGACATGTAACCCACATGTCAGGTCCTGCCACAGCATGGATTAAGGTCAGGACTTTGATTGGCCAATCCAACACACAACTATTCTTTCTCCTGAGCCATTCATTGGTATATTTGCTTGAATGCTTTGGATCATCTTGTTGGAAGGCCCATTTTTGGCCGATCTTTGCTTCTTGACTGATAGTATGAGTTTTTTTCCAAGAATCTCATGGTATGCCTCAGAATTCATGACCCCCTTATGTGCAAGTTGACCAGGTCCAGAGGAAGAAAAGCAGCCCCAGATCTTGATATTTCCACCACCATGCTTGACAGTTGTGAGAAGGTTCTTATGGTGGTAGGCAGTGAGACCAAAAAAAGTCAATTTGAGACTCATCTGTCCAGAGAATTGACTTCCAGAAACATTCAGGTTTGTCTACGTGGTCTCCAGTAAAATGAAAACAGGCAGTTTGGTTCTTTTTAGACAGCAGAGATTTCTTCTTAGCAACCCTCCCATGAATGCCATTTCTATTCAGTGTTGTTCTTATTGTTGAAGCATGCACAGTAACCTCAGATGCCGCAAGGGAGGTCTGCAATTCTCCCGATGTTATGTTTGGCAGGGCATTTACCTGATTTATAATTTTTCCTGTGGCTCTTGGGGATATTTTGGAAAGACATCCATTTCTAGGCCAAGTTGCTGTCATGTTAAATGCTCTCCCATTATTTGCCTCATAGTGAACTGACGGAGCTCAAATCTTTTTGAGATGGTGGTAGAGCCTTCCCCAGACTGATGTGTTCTCATTACCTTCATCCTGCTGTCCTCAGAGATCAAATTTTCTCTTGGAATAGTGTTTTGCATTCACCTGTATTGTAAACACCTTACTAACACAGTTTCTATCCCTATTTATCAGCAGTGTCCTGCACAAACTCTTTCGTAAAGATACCTCCTTTGATTGGTTTATTTGGTACCGATTAGTCACCTGATTCCATTCCCTAATTGGTTTAACCAAAGCAACTTGGGGTTCACCTATTTTTGCACATGCACTAGTTCCTTTTTAATGTTGCTTTTCTACTACACGTGATGACCTTTTACAACCTGTTATGTCAGATAAAAGAAAAGTTCTGATTAAATAAAGATTTCATGGTAAACACTAAAAAAGTCTGTAAGTGCACAAGGAGTTCACATGTTTCCAAGTAGTACTGTGTGACTGCACAGGCTCCACTTTGATTATCTTTTTCACAATTGGCCGATCTCTCCTGATGACCAGGTTGGGCATGAGTCAGGATCAGGCCAAAGTTGGAAGTTCAACCCAGTTGGATAAACTACATTAAAATGATGGAATCCCTTAATGGCAATGAACAAGCTGAAATTGCCTTGTGGCTACTAAAAGTCTCAAACAATTGCAGTAAGACACTGTTATAGCATGGCATATTGTGTAACATTAGATACTTTAGCATCCTGCCAAATGTGCCCCAACAATCAATTTTTTTAGTTAATGAGTCAAATCTCTTTTTCTAGCCATGGTAAACAAAAGAATGACAACTGGGCCTGACCAGCATTTTTATACATGACCCCTAAGCAGGCTGGTGTGTTTATTACATACCTATGTGAAGCAGTTGCTTTCAATATACTTTGAATCCTTTATTTTACACAAATATTTCCTTTATTTTGGCAGATACCTGTAAATTGAACACAGGAGCCAAGTTAGGAAGAAGAAACATTAACAGCCAGTATTTAGGTGCGATCACGTGACCATAGAGAAGTTTTGAGGATGCATCCCTATATATATACACCGATCAGCCATAACATTATGACCACTGATAGGTGAAGTGAATAACACTGATGATCTCGTTATCATGGCTCCTGTCAGTGGTTGGGATATATTAGGCAACAAGTGAACATTCTTTCCTCAAAGTTGGTGTGTTAGAAGCAGGAAAAATGGGCAAGTGTAAGGATCTGAGCGACTCTGACAAAGGCCAAATTGTGATGGCTAGACGACTGGGTTAGAGCATCTGCAAAACTGCAGCCCTTGTGGGGTGTTCCCGGTCTGCAGTGGTCAGTACCTATCAAAAGTGGTCCTAGGAAGGAAAAGTGGTGAACCAGTGACATGGTCATGGGCGGCCAAGGCTCATTCATGCACGTGGGGAGCGAAGGCTGGCCTATGTGGTCCGATTCAACAGTCAAGCGACTGTAGCTCAAATTGCTGAAAAAGTGAATGCTGGTACTGATAGAAAGTTGTCAGAACACACAGTGCATCGCAGTTTGTTGCGTATGGGGCCGCGTAGCCGCAGACCAGTCAGGGTGCCCATACTGCCCCGTCCATTGCTGAAAGCGCCTACAATTGGCACGTGAGCATCAGAACTGGACCACGGAGCAATGGAAGAAGGTGGCCTGGTCTGATGAATCACGTTTTCTTTTACATCACGTGGATGACCGGGTGCGTGTGTGTCGCTTACCTGGAGAAAACATGGCACCAGAATGCACTATGGGAAAAAGGCAAGACGGCGGAGGCAGTGTGATGCTTTGGGCAATGTTCTGCTGGGAAACCTTGGGTCCTGCCATTCATGTGGATGAAGCTCCTACTTGAGCATTGTTGCAGACAATGTGCACTCTTTCACGGCAACGGTATTCCCTGATGGCATTGGCCTCTTTCAGCAGGATAATGCACCCTGCTACAAAGCAAAATGGTTCAGGAATGGTTTGAGGAACACTACAACGAGTTCAAGGTGTTGACTTGGCCTCCAAATTTCCCAGACCTCAATCCAATCGAGCATCTGTGGGATGTGCTGGACAAACAAGTCCGATCCATGGAGGCGCCACCTCACAACTTACAGGACTTAAAGGATTTGCTGCTACCATCTTGGTGCCAGATACCACAGCACACCTTCAGAGGTCTAGTGGAGTCCGTGCCTCGACGGGTCAGGGCTGTTTGGGGACCTACACAATATTAGGCAGGTGGTCATAATGTTATGGCTGATCGGTGTATATATATGCAGCTCCGGAAAAAATTAAGAGACCACTCTTAATTTTTCTTAAATCAGCATCTCTACATGTATGGCAGCCATTCCATTCCAGTGTCTGTTAAATTCCAACACAGGCACACCTCATTTTACTTAATGAGGTGCTGATTAGGTGATTACCTAAACCAAATCTAATTTAATGAGGAAAAATATAAAAACCACTTCTGTGGTCATCACTATCCTCTTGCAATAGGACCAGCTGGATGGCAAAAACAGTGCAAGTAGTACCTCAAAGGTAATTTGAATAAAAAATAACTATTCAGCATGACAAAAGAGTTCAAAAGAAAAGCTTTGAGTGAGGAAAAGAAGGGTTCAATTCTGGCTTTACTGGCAGAGGGATACAGTGAGCGTCAGGTTGCTTCCATCCTGAAAATTTCAAAGACGGCGGTTCATAAGAACAAGGTCAAGCAAGAGACATTGGGGACAACAAAGCTACAGACTGGCAGAGGGCAAAAACGACTGTCCACTGACCGAGATGACCGTCAACTCATTCGAATGTCACTCAACAACCGTAGGATGACATCAAGTGATCTACAAAAAGAATGGCAAACAGCAGCTGGGGTGAAGTGTACGGCGAGCATGGTTTGAAACAGGCTCCTAGGGGCAGGGCTGAAGTCCTGCAAAGCTAGAAAAAAGCCCTTCATCAATGAGAAGTAAAGAAGAGCCTGGCTGAAGTTTGCAAAAGACCATAAGGATTGGACCATAGAGGAATGGAGTAAGGTCATCTTCTCTGACGAGTCAAATTTTCAGCTTTGCCCAACACCTCGTTGCCTAATGGTTAGACGGAGACCTGGAGAGGCCTACAAGCCACAGTGTCTCGCACCCACTGTGAAATTTGATGGAGGATCGGTGATGATCTGCGGATGCTTCAGCAAGGCTGGAATCGGGCAGATTTGTCTTTGTAAAGGACGCATGAATCAAGTACAAGGTTATCCTGGAAGAACACCGGACAATGTTCTCCAACTCTGAGAATTGTTTTTTCCAGCAGGACAATGCTCCATGCCATACAGCCAGGTCAATCAAGGTGTGGATGGAGGACCACCAGATCAGACCCTGTCATGGCCAGCCCAATCTCCAGACCTGAACCCCATTGAAAACCTCTAGAATTTGATCAAGAGGAAGACCGATGGTCACAAGCCACCAAACAAAGCCGAGCTATTTGAATTTTTGTGCCAGGAGTGGCATAAAGTCACCCAACAGCAATGTAACAGAGTAGTGGAGAGCATGCCAAGACGCATGAAAGCTGTGATTAAAAATCAGGGTTATTCCACCAAATATTGATTTCTGAACTCTTCCTAAGTTAAAACATTAGTATTCTGTTGTTGAAAAATGAATATGAATTTGTTTTCTTTGCATTATATGAAGTCTGAAAACAATGCATCTTTTTTTGGTAATTTTGACCAGTTGTTGTTTTCTACAAATAAATACTCTAAATGACAATATTTTTATTTGGAATTTGGGTGTAATGTTGTCAGTAGTTTATAGAATAAAACAAAATTGTTTATTTTACTCAAACACATCCCTATGAATAGTAAAATCAGAAAAACTGATAATTTTGCAGGGGTCTCAATTTTTTCCAGAGCTGTATATCTCATTGTGGAGACTGTGAGGGCATGACAACCCCCTTAGAGACATCCACCATTTTAATGTAGTCAAGTGGGTGGGACTTCCAAATTCCTTCCTCAACTCAACAGGAAGGATCAGTCAATGAAGTTTAAAGTCCCAACCAGATGACCGAAGTCACCAGGAAATATTTAGTCCTACCCACTTGACTTCATTAATATGGCAGATGCCTTGAATATCCACACTAAAATGCCATTTATGCCATTGGGGCCTATAATCTCCTTTATGTATGTTTTCAACACCCTTGGGAATTGTTTTCCCCCAAGGAGTCGCTACTGTCATACTCAATTCATCTCGGGTTGATTTCAATTTTATTACTGGAATGTTGGACACACTTGTGTTGCTATGAAAAACAACCACAGAAAGCAAAAAGTATCTAAGATTGGGATGAATGGATTGACTGTTTGTTCGGTTGATTAATGGTGAACAGATGCAGATGATCATGTGCGACCTGAGTGCCAACTGGAATAACTCATACCGGGAGCTGGAGCACCGCATCATCTCCATGGAGCAGAAGTTAGACGAGCTGGGACACTGCTTCCAACAAACCATGGAGCTGCTGGCACAGGCCCTGCACCACCGCAACCCTCAGAACAGAACAGAATCGCAACCTGAGATAAGGTAATACAACCACAACACAGATATCAGGTGTAGTTTGGCCAGCAACAACCTCCATTATTCGGAGATGTTACTTCTTTCATCCTGCCCTTACATAAGAGGTCACATTCAGGCACAACCACAAACCAAACACAAGGGTAACCACTGGGATATCTGTGAAATCCACTCGGGATTGAAGTGTCTTCCCTCCCGCTTGCTGGAGCAATGTGGCTGTCTGCAGTACGTGAGGGAAGCTACTAACGGTAGTGTAGCCAATATCAGTGACCGCTAAATCACGTTACATGACTGTATTTTTCACTCAAACAACAATGTTAACGTCTACATGTTGCAGTGGAAAAGAAAACTCAATGATTCTGAACACTTTGAATTCCCAATACATAGCTTGGCATGCTTACACCAGTAAGATGCCACTTTGACACAAGCTGTATCCCTTCCACCCTTGACCGGTGAATAGACCAGAGTGAGTGTGACGTCACTTTGAATGAAGTGAGCTGTATCCCTTCTATTCATTTATTCTTCAAAATAATAACTTAGTTCACTGAAAATATATTATTTTTTCTTAATGTCGCCTCTGGGGCTTCATACATCATAATTTTCAGTTCTCCGCCACAAGGGAGTGAAACAAAGAGCAAAAGACTTAAAACACTTTCATGAAACCTCTCCTTCAAAAACATACTATCCAAGCAGATATATGATCAATGCATCTGCTGAATCTGTACGTCTTGCACTATGTAATTCTGAAATATTTTTAACTCGTGATGTTTTCCTATTCTCTTGCAATTCTATGACAGGTCGTCATTACAAATGAGAATTGGTTTCCATCATTACGTGAAATACAAACACAATCGTGAGATTTAGACCTGATAGTTACACAAATTCAGGTGTCTGTACCCTGTTCACCAGCATGCCTAGACCATTTTGCAAGCAAACTATACCTAATAAAGACATGAATTACAATATGCTGGGCTATAGATTCTAATGGTTCTCTGTCCATCTCTGCAGGTGACTTGTAGCTGTGTGGTGGTGGTGGATACCACCGGCCTTGTCTGTAATTTCCAACAGACCAGGATGGGAATACTCTCCCTCCCAAAACTGCAGGACAAAAACAGGCATCATCTTCTGACCCAATGCCTGAATGGACCGACATAATTACTTGTACTCCCAAAGACAAGAACTTATCACTGGTGTATTTTCAGATTTAATGTACAAAAAGTATTGCGTTAATCTGAATCAAGGACTACAGTGACATGGCCTCTGGTTCTGTAGCTTGTGTTTTATCAAAGGGAGTGGCTAAGGGTTCACTCTCTGATGGCTCTGAAAATACACTTAAGGATGTCCTCTTACTAATGCTATGAGTGTTAAATTACATTTGTAACACTCATATATGAGTGTTACAATCACATTCAAAGTATTTTAGAAAAAACACCTTGTTATGAGAGGTAACAAGGTTTAACAAAAGTGTAATCGGTAGAGGAACTTTTGACTGTCAGTATTGACAGCCTTGCTCAAAGTGTCTGTTATTCATAATCAAAACAGTTAAAAATACACCCGTTATTTTATAATGCATTATATTTCTAACAAGAAATATAATGCAAAACTGCAGGACACTTGTATAATGTACAGCTCTGGCCACTTACAATTCAAATTCTGTCATGCACCGTCAATCTGTGGGACAAAGCCTATGGTCAGCGGCTGTCTCAAGGGCTGCCCGGCCCCCTACCAACTCTAACATTCTGTCTGTTAGTGTACTGGGGAGTTACGAAAGTGGACTGAATGTAAGACTGTTTTGCATATAACTAATCTAGACTGTTAAGACCTACATTGCAGTTTTAAGGATTATTGTATGGGGGAAGCTGTCAGCCACAACAATAGTGTTGCCTAATAAAGTTCAGGGAGACCACGTCATTTTGATGTGGTAGCTCCCTCTAATGGATAAGTACATGTATGACAATCACACACAATTCATAGACATGAATGACAAGAGACGACAGTCATGTCTTATTTTCACTCTGTTGTAGTATATGCCGAATGAAAAATGAAGTCCAACAACTTCAACAAAGATTTGTTAACATTGTATTTCAACTAGTTACAGACAAATAATGATAGTTTGTACACAGGAGTGATAGTAGCTGTATAATGATAATATTTAAATGAGGGTTCAGTACATTGACCTAATGCTTAATATATCATTCACTTTGTGAATCCACATAATTTTTACATGCGCTTTACACCACTCCAACACTAATAGTGAGGCTTATAAAGTCCACAGTTCTGGGGCATTACCAAATAACCATTGTGTGAACTATTCCTATGGTCATATTTAAACTGAACTTCAACATCTGCATTAACTGGCGTAAAGGTATGTAAATCCTCAACGTGAGGATCACACAAGGACCATTAATGTTGCGTAATCGGATGACAAAGTATTACTCTGAAGAAAAACTAAAAAAGGTTTACAACATTTCTTTTGTACATTATTAAATGCATGCTTTGCAAACATCTGGAATTCCAGACAATTAAAAGCCACTGATGAGGGGAGGTTTGTAAATAGTCAAGTCCTGTCAAGTCATAATCTGTTTTTTCCCTACTTGAAGTATAAATGTATTTAGATACAGTGACCTCCATAACTATTGGGACAGTTAAGGATTTTGGTGGGGCTCTATATTTAAAGGACAGATAAGGAACACTTTCCCCATGGCAGGCATGGATGTGTCAGCCACTAGTATCTGCAGAAGACTTCAGCAGCAGAACTAGAGAGTCTGGACTGCAGGGTGCGAAACACTACTGGGCCTCAAAAACAGCATGGCCCAGTTAGTTTGCTAAAAAAGTATCTATAGAGCCTACAGAGATGTGGTAAAAGGTATTGTGGACAGATAAGGCAAATATAAACATGTTTCAGAATGATGGCAAGAGGAATATGTGGAGAAAAAAGTCACTCCCAAAGATCCATAGCATACCTCCGCATTTGTGATAGTGTTATGGTTTGGGCATGTGTGGCTACCACAGAAATCTCACTTGTCTTCACTGATGATGTGACTGCAGCAGAATGAATTCAGAAGTCTAGAAAAACACTGTCAAAGTGCATTTAAAGTCATGTATTATGGCTTGGGTCTGTATGGCTGCAACTGGCTCACTCACCTTCATTGATATTGTGACTGCTAACGAATTCTGAAATAGATACTGCGTGGTGAAATACAACAAAATGCCTCTAATCATTGGACATTACTTTAAAATGACTGCAATTTCTAAAATCATCCCCCAATATGGATTAAATCACCTTTTTTATACATAGTCCCTATTTCAAGATAAAAATACTGTGAAATAGGGACTATGTATAACAAGAAACCAGGCAAGCCTAGTTCAGCCGGCCAGCAACAGAAAGTGTTGCCCTCTTGAGATTCGAATCCAGGTCGCCCACGTGAAAGGCTGTGTCGTTAACCACTACACCACGGAGCTGCAAAAATGCTGTGTGTCAGTATAGCTCTTGTGTTTTAACAGTTATATGGCCATTCGTGAATGACATTGCTATAGTTAAACTGACTAACGTTTCTTACTAAGTTTACCTCCATCACAAATAGCGGCTATTTATTGCGTTTGCCACTGGCCGTTTTAACAGCGTATTGGCTAGTAATAAGCTTTACCGGTATCTACTAACTTACTGGAATAGTCATAAGAATTGAGCAAATGCTAGCGAGTCTGTCAAAGCTATAACATTTCATGGCATAAGAACGTCTTTTTTTCTTTCATGGAAAACAACATACTTTTTTCTTTCATTCGAATGACATTGATACAATAACTATCAATAAAGGTGACGACAACTAACTTTTTCATCAAGTGAAAAAACTTGCCAGAAATAATTAATGTCGTTGCTCTCAATAGATTCGTATTCAGGACCTCCAAATGAGAGGCACTCTCTTTAACCACTACGCCACGGCATTCTACGTTTCAGCAGTCGCTAGACTCCATTGAGGATTATGTTAAACTGACTAACGTTTCTTATTAAGTTTACTTCCACCATAGCGTCTATGAACTGTGTGGCTTTTGCCACTGGCCGTTTTAACATCTTATTAGCCAGTAATAGGCTTACTAGTATCTACTAACTTCCTAGGAATAATCATAAGAATTGAGCAATTGCTAGCGAGACTGAAGATGAACTTTTCCATGCCAGAAACAGTATATATAATATATCGCAATATAACCGTATACAGTTTCAGTTAAGGCTTACCATAACATAACTACCGTATGTTGTAGCCAGCAAATGTGTTTGTCTATCCTGACCCAAAACGCATGCACGGATGCGTACTTCGAAAAACCACCAGAAACAGTCGCAATATAACCGTAAACTGTTTTATTTCATGCTTACGATAATGTAGTTACTGGAGGTTTTAGCCAGCGAAGTTTTCATCTATATGGAATTCATAATGCGTATTTGGCTTTGCCTGCGAGGCGATACAGTGGATATAAAAAGTCTACACACCCCTGTTAAAATGCCAGGTTTTTGTGATGTAAAAGAATGAGACAAAGATAAATCATGTCAGAACTTTTTCCATCATTTAAAGTGACTCTGATTAATCACAAATAAAGTTCAGCTGTTCTAGTAGGATTTTCCTGACATTTTCTTAGTTGCATCTCAGAGCAAAAGCCATGGTCCGCAGAGAGCTTCCAAAGCATCAGAGGGATCTCAGTGTTGAAAGATATCAGTCAGGAGAAGGGTACAAAAGAATTTCCAAAGCATTAGATATACCATGGAACACAGTGAAGACAGTCATCATCAAGTGGAGAAAATATGGCACAACAGAGACATTACCAAGAACTGGAAGTCCCTCCAAAATTGATGAAAAGACGAGAAGAAAACAGGTCAGGGAGGCTTCCAAGAGGCCTACAGCAACATTAAAGGAAC
>JACXGI010001913.1:39871-82380 GCA_016801175.1 Esox masquinongy | reverse complement strand
CACACTCCGCGCTCTCTCCACTCCCTCTTTCATCCACTCCTGCGGCGGCTCAGCCAATGAGATTCTCAGGTTTCACACGGCCGGCATTCTCTATGGGGACCTGGTCTCATCGGGGAGATGGATGAAAGGGGGGGGGCAGAGGGGACTCTGGGATTGTCTGTTGACGGGACTGTTACGCCCTATACTGATACAGTTAATGCTGTGCTATCCGTGTGGAGGCAAAAGATGGATTACCTGCTGGGATATCAATAAAAGGCTGTTGTGTTGTATTTCATCATATTTTATTGGACTATTCTCCTTTAGCAATAAGAAGCTGCTCTTGGACACATTTTGGGATAGATAAGAAAAAAACGTTACATGCGTTTCAAGATTTTATGACCACACATTTTGCAGTTATGCGGAGAACTCAAAGCATGCATTATGGAAGAATTATGTTGCATCTTTTATGGGGTGTTGAAAACAAGTAAATGGTTTTGGAATATACTAACTGTCCAAAAATGAACAACGTCACGGCAAAGGACTTTTTGAAAATGCTTTTTATGAAGTGTGAGCATGGTTCCTCAATTGTTTGTGTATCATCAGTAAAGATTGTTTGAAAATGCCATTCCTAGACTATCTGTTCCTTGCATGCCTTATGGAAGCACTCTTCTGTAATAATCTCATCTGTCATTCCACAAGGAAAGCCGCTAGAAAGAGATTAAAAGGATAAAGAGAGAGATGTTTTGCAGTGAAGACTTAAGTTAAACGACTAACTAACCACATATCTTTATTCCTTCTGGCCTGTGAGTTAAATAGATTTTCCACTAGAAAGCTTCATAGCACATCCAGAGTGTGATTTTTGTGAAGAAGTAAACATTCTCCATTTCATCTACGAAACTTAAGTTCAAGGATGTTATTTTGGCATCTCAAATCATTTACCAAGAAATAGTCATGCATTTACAGTGTTTGATTCTTCATACTGTTAAATTCATTTACCATCAACTTTAATACACCTCAATGTGCTTCCTTTAGTTAGGCAGACAGTATTTCTCCTTTGTACGGTGTCCTGTAGAGAGTTGGGCTGGTCCAGGAAGACTAGCAGCACAGGGCGCAGACCTAAGTCATGTCAGACAGGGGCTCTGCAGCTGCAGGGGAAAGATTGTAGTGAGAGAGAGTTAGGTGGGATACACTGAAGAAGAAAGAAAGCAAGAGGGAATTTCAAATCCAACAGTGATAAACTCAAAAGACGAAATATTGCAATGTGCAATTGAAGCAGCAAGATTTGTGACCCGCTGCCATGACTGTAAATGACTAAAACATCAAATGTAAATGAGAAAACAGCAACTAGCAGATCACAACGAAATTATGAACATCTCATAAGTTATTGTATTTTCCCTTTGTCATTCACACAATTTTCTAAATGCCTTTTATTTGACTGAAACTTGTGTTTAATGTTAACCAGGAATTTCTGTTTCTCATACATTTTCTTTTTTAAATTTGGTTATTTATTGTACCTTTCTTATTTTCCACTTGCTTTGACAATGTAAACAAACGTTTCCAATGCTAATAAATGCCTTTAAATGGACTGCAAAGAGAGTAAAGTTGGAGTGACTGGAGGGAGATGTGGGAGGGAATGAAGAGAGACCGAGCGGGGCATTGCGCTGCCCAGGTGATGGATAGAATCGTTTTCACATTTGCACTGAGGAGTCACGAGCGCTGGAATGAGACAGCAGGACAGAAATAGAGAACATACAGATAGAAAGGGATAAGGGAAAAGAGAGTGAGAGCAAGAGCAAGAGAAATGAGTTCTCTACCACTAATATATAATAGAGAGAGCAAAGAGACAGGAAGAGAGAAACAGAGAAAGAGAGACTGAGAGGGAGAAGAAATGTCCATCTCTAAAACTTGTTTCAAACCCCTCTCGGCTTTTCACTGAAGTCCATTTTTAACATGGCTTCATTGTCTTGACTCCTTAATTATAGTGAATCCATCTCCTTGTTTCAGAAATCGAGACAACTCCATTATGGAGTCCCCATGACCACCCTAAACCATATGGGGGGGGGGCATTTAAATAGTTCAAATTGTTCCTAATATTTTGGGGGGAACATGTCGCCCCCGCTCCCACGCCCTTGCTCTAAAACGTTCTATCCCACAAGACCATTGGTTCCGGGCAAAACAGAGCCAGAGATGCAGATTTGCTTTCCACAACAACGCAGCTGAGGTTACCAGCTCCTGTAACACTTGTAGCTGGCAGGTAAAACTTAACCCAGGTTAATGTGAGATTGCTCTTTGACCCCAGACTCACCTAGAGGTCTCTTTCAGTAGGGATGTCAGATTGTGTTTCTAGGTCTGGATGTAATTTTTTTTTTTTTTAAACATGAAACTTCTGAAAGGTCAAATGAATGACCTTGGCCCTCTGTTCAGCAGTGGTTTTAGATGTATAGGTGCTGCTAAGCCAAATGGCATTTGGGCTTCCTTAAACAGACTGGTTAGTTTATTAAGGGCTCGAACGGTGTTGTGTTTGTGTTGGTATATTTAAAAATAGTCATCTTCAGCATTCGGATGAGGAGCTTGTAGAGGAACTTTCCACCGCAGCATTTTTCTCGTTGGCACGCCATTCATAGCATGTTGGTCTCAGCATTCTGTACGTTCCATTCACATCAAGACCTCACAACAGGATGCTGTGGTCTTTATATAAGCCATTGAGAAATCCTTAAGGCAACCATTCTGAAAAATACCCGCGGCTGCTTAAGTTGATTTACCCAGTAATCTGAGCAGATGTGCTGAGCTGTGTGGTTTAAATCCTCTGGGCATGTGAGGACTCCATACGCGCATCATGGACTACGCCTTAAGCGTGGGTTGAATATCTTGATCCGCTGTCACTGATATTCTTACTGTATGTGATAAACCCTGGCAGCTTCATGTTTTCTTTAAGCTGTCTAAGACTAAAGCAGTGTTTGAATATAACACTGAAGCAGTGTTTGAACATAATCTAACAACGTTTGTGCGCAGAGCAAATATGCTATGATAAAAGGTGGCAGTGCAGTGCTGTATGATTTCGACTGGCTTAATATACCATGCTTTCCAGAAGGGACCTTTGTTATAACTAACTGGACGCTAAACCAAGGGCAAGTCCTAACTTCCATTTAAGCCTAATTTTGTATATTCTATTTTGGCTGATGACAAGGAAGAGAATTACCATAAAATGTTTTTATACCATGCAGGTTTTAATAATGCAACGAAAATGCTAGGAAATTTGACCTGCTTTGTACTCTCCATTTCCACAGGTTCAATGCCTTATTAACAAGGATTTTGGAATCTTTCAGATGGCCAACCCGAAGGTTGGAGCAATGAGGTCTTTCTGAGGTAAATTTAGCTGTCGTCATTTTGTCTTGGTTTGCCTAATCACAGTAAGAAGCCAGAATAGATTGAGAGCTGTGTCAAATCTCCGGCAAAGCAGGACATGTTTCTAAAAATACTAGCCCATTTTGAGCACAAAGGGCATGCAGTACTGGAGAACAGAATGATAAACATACTCTTCATTCAGAAGAACCATTATATTTGAACAGGGCAACTCAACAAGGAGTCTGCAAAAATAATTCAGAATAAAAAAAAAAATCCACACTCTTACTAAATGAAATCTTAGATTTTCTGCTTTTTACTGTAGGCCTAACATGCAGAAAATAAGATTGTTAATATGTCCACCCACAATTACCATGTTTTTTAATCCAATAATTTATTATCAGGTAGTGAGAGGGGTAGTGGCCCTCTGTAGTAGTATTCTGCAGTCTAAGTGGCTAAACCATGTGCAGTCATTGCGATGTTAGCTGCAATGACATTTGGCTTCAACGTGACTTTTTACAAAAAGCAGAAATCACAACGCATCCAGTCTACCTCAGGTAACGTCTACAATATTCTGACGTATTTTACTAGTGTTTAATCATCACATTAATGCAAATTTACACTTAATTTAATAATTTGTGATTATTCATGTAATGCATGAAGTCAATGTATACAGAACTTTTTTTTGCATAGTGTTTAGGGGAGTTTTGTCTATATTAACCCAACAAATGTACATAAAAAAAGTAGGCCCATGAGTTGCAATTCCATGTTTGAAAACGCTTGAATTTAACTTGCCGATAGCTGTGTGAACTCTAATTACTATTTACAACTTTCTATAGGTTTGCATAATGTTCCATAGGCATTAATATTGAGTAGGCCAACTTAATATTATTAATGCCTACGTAATACAATAGAAGGTAAATCAGATATATTAAAATGTAGGGGCCCCTTGGCAACAGGCTCAACAGATTTTGGGGTCCTTGACATAAAAAAACCCTATCTTTCCATTCTCACATAGGTTACT
Organism: Esox masquinongy; assembly: GCA_016801175.1. Lineage (NCBI taxonomy): Eukaryota > Metazoa > Chordata > Actinopteri > Esociformes > Esocidae > Esox > Esox masquinongy. The sequence goes on along the minus strand of JACXGI010001913.1, from coordinate 78,035 downwards.
GGTGCCCCCTGGAGTTCAGACCAGGGATGGACAACTCTGGTCCTTAGGGGCCTACAGTAGTTAGTGAATGCCTGTGAATCTCAAACCAGCCTGCATCCACTACACACTTGCTTGGAGCGTCCTCCATTGTCATGTTGCTGACAAATCTTAATCAATTCAAATGTACTAACTCCTACCATAGTTTCAGAATTAATTAACCTCATGAACAATTGAACATTTAATATAGCAGGTTCTCCTTATATCGTGATGTCATTTCAAAGTATTTTTGTTTTCTAAAACAACAAAATTATGTACTTACCAAAAAGCTCTAAAGTGGTCCCATCTGTACACAGGAGATGGTCCCGATTGTGTTTCAGGCACTCTAGTGTATCTCTCATCAGTGGGGTCCTCGTGTCTTCACGATACAGGCCTCTGAGTTGGCAACGGATGGTTAAAGCAGTTGTCCCAATGGCTGAAGTTCAGTTTAAATCTAAGTAGAGGTTGATCGAGGTGCTTTCTTCAACTTTGAAACAATCTTTCATTAAAGCATCTCTTGGGGTCACGTCCAGAAGAACAGCAGCATGGGCCTTAAACGTCTTAATAACATTTCACAGAAACAGAAATATCAAATTCTCTGGAGATGGACTTGTAGCCTTGAGGTTGTCCATGTCTGAAGACCTCAAACAATTCTCTGGTTGTATTTCTTTACTATATGCTCATTGTGGTATACTCAGGGACACAATATAAGAGAATCTTTTTTCTCTGTATTCAAACTGATTGAATGACTGACTTTCATACAGGCATCCAGAACTCATCAAAGGTGAGCAAAGTAAAAGGGAATTACCTGCTTGAAACTACTCTAACTACTACTAGAAGGTGACAGTGTTTTTCATATTTTAGCATTTCTTAAGCTAAGACTATTTCAGTTGCAAACCAATTAAATACTTATATGGATACAAAACTATTTCTTACTTTTAACATTTTTCTAGAAGAATTCATACATTATTTGAATAGTATAAAAGTGCCAATAACTTTGACCACAACTGTATGTATTTATATACGCGCAAACGGAGAGCCAAGGGTGGAGTGAGGAGTTTGTGATTTAGCAACACTTTTTACCCAGCTCCAGCTAACACACATTACTCCAGAAATCAAATAATTATGATATTCAGTTAACAATTCAGGTTAATCCAATGTGTTCAGACTTTGATACTTCGAACAGACATCTTAATCCGTCTTCATTGGCTGATCCCTCCCGGTGATCGCTGTGGTCATTTTCAAACAGGTCAACAGCATTGTCAAGCCAATCGTGAAGAAGATTCTTTAAAATGGACAGTGCCAGCATTGACATTTCCGCTGAAGTCTCCAGGAATTTTATTGTGGTCAACTAGATGGGCATTCTAACTTCATTGTCTGTTCCCTTTCTGATGACCCCGGAGGTTATGTGATCACAACTCCTACTGGGTCATTAGGAGGAATTGTGTCAATCAGTCAATCGTGAGTATGGAATGGCGGTGCCCATGCAGGAACAGATGTTCTAATTGCAGTCACACAGATAAGACCTACTTCCGTCTCTATGGCACAACTGAGGCAATCCCTGTTTTTGTACTTAATTTACCTCTTTGCAATTGGCTGCACCCTCCTGTTGAAATGGTTGGACTTGACGAATAAGATAAAAAGTTACACAAATAAGGGTGATACTATATTTATGATTTGTAAAGTCAATTCTACAAGCATTTGATTATGGATAAATAAACAATGTATTCATTCTGATCGTTCTTTTTGCATCAGGAATAAACGCACTCACACACACACGACACAGAACAGCAGGCTACATTGCAATATGCAGTCTCCTTTAGGCATATTATTTTAATTACAATTGTTACAAATAATGTTTGCCTGCAATATTGTACAAAACCACTTATCGTTAGGCAGGGTTAATATAAAAAAAATTATAAATACATACCATTGCAGGAAAAATGGTGCACGAAAGGTACATATATTCTGTGTGCATGTACCTTTGATTAATAAAACTCCTGTAGACCAGAAACTCATGTAGACCAGAAGTGGGCCAACTTCATGGCTCAAGGGTCTTATCAGACTTAACATATTTTTATTTCCGGCCAATTAGTTAGTCAAAATCAATTTGCGGATCACAAAAAAACATTTATAAAAAATGAGTAGGTTCATTATATTTTCTACATACTGTCCATCTAGTTTTCAACATTAAAGAATGAGTGCTTATTTATTTTGTTACCCCCATGTGAAAACCAACCGCAGGCCTGACAGACAACGGGTGTTTATGGACAACGGGTGTTTATGGTTCAAAGATGAAGTCAATAAGTTACTCCCACTCACCAGATGCTGCCAGCGTCCGGACTATAGGTGTATCCAGACAGAGTTGCCCACACGCTCCGACAGTATTGGAGTTCTTCATTTTCACAGGGTAATGTTTGGACGGAAGCTGTGGAGCTAGGTAAGAAACTGCACTTCTGTAGCCAAAAGTGTTATTGATCCTTTATATTTTTATGTATTATATGACATGGTATTATGGGGCATTGATCAGTGATAAAGTTGAAAGCAGGTCTTTTTTTTTTTGTTTTGCCAAAAGTCGGCATAACAGTGTGGGTCTCCCTGGATACTAATGTGATAGCTAGGTCAGCTTAGACTTCTTGGCTCATTGACTCCCATTGAATTAGAAAAGAATGAAGGAGCCAGAGGACTCAGCATAACACATAACAACGGTCATGTTTGACAGGCTTGAAAACTGCATTGTATTATTGGTGACAGACCTTGAAATAATACTGTGGTTCTTTATGTACAAGGTGATTTTGATCAGTCAGTCGACATTTGTTCAGATTCTCTCCAACACAAGGATCAGATTTCGCACGATGCCTTTCAGTAGGCATTCAGGAGATGGTCTTTCCTAACAAGAAGTCAACGTACTCCTTTCTTCGTAGTACACGTGGCATTTTGAATGTGTTGGCCAAGGTGTTGGAGATGGCCATCATTTGTTTGCTGAGTTCCTTGAATGCGCCCTCTGACACCATCTGAACTCTCATTGGCCCGATGCTTCCTTTATACCGGAACGACTTGTAGATGGCCGAGTCCTCCTGGAGACACTGGTCCAACTGGTGAACAGGTGTGTGTAAGGTAAGGGAAACATGAGGGAAACTCAACCACACATCCACCATGAGTAATGAATGTTCTTCAGGCTCTGACATGAAACAACGAAATTCAACACAACATCATGTTGACTATAATTGCCATGAAGCAAAAGTGAACAGAAAAATGTCCCTACCTTATAGCGTTGCTCCTCAGTCAGATTTCTCACACCTTTGAGCTCTACAAACACTTGATAGTGAGGATCAGAACCGCCACATGACTCTCCTGAAACGATATGTAGACAACAACAACCATTGAACAACCACAATCATTGAACAACCACAACCATTGAACAACCACACTCCACTGAACAACCACAACCATTGAACTAATTAACTGGCAGCACACATAGAATGTACCAATCAGAAAAACTAGTTCAGTTTTCTATAAACCGCAACGTAAATCGAAATTGCATACGCTCAGGGGTGAAATTGTCTCTTGGAACAGATTTACTATCACCCCCAAAGCTTAACCTAAAACAGTAGTGGAGGGAAATGCTGAACAGAGCCGAGATCAGCACCTAGGGGTAACTTCAGCCCACACCAATTGGCTCTACAACAGAAGCGAGTTAAAGAGTTGTCTTACCCAGAATGGCGCTCTCTGCACAGCAGTAGTCGACAAGCTGGGCCCCAGGCCACTGGCTGACGGCTCGTTTCAAAGCCCCTAGAAACATCACCTCGGACACCTTCTCCCCGCGTACACTCAGCATCTGACCCCGCCTACACACAGGTTATACAAACAGAACCCGCACACAAAGACACTGTACATTAGCGCTCTCTCACAAACAAGCATACACAAATACAGAAATAACCAAACACCGCCCCCTCAGCATCTATTCCCACCAGCATATAGGTATTTGCAAGCACAACTGCACTGTGTACGCGCACACGCACACGCACACGCACACACACAACTGTACTGTACTGTACCTGTACCTGTACCTGTATTGAAATTCTACAATTGGACACTGATTGTGGAAGCCGACCACTTTCACAATGTCTCCTATACGATATCTGGAAGATAAAAAGGAGATATCCCAATCGAATGGCACATCAGCCCACACACGGAGTACTTGGACAACAACAGCATAAGCTTCTGTTAAATACTGAACAGCAGGGAAAGTTCACTCAAAGGGAGTCGCTAGAGCGCAGAACACCCCCACTAACGAAGCCTCCCTCCACCCCGGGCAATTCAGGCCAATTTGCTCAGTGTTTCACCTGAAGAGTCCAGATGCGTTGGTGACGACCAGCTCGTAGCTTTGTCCCTCCTGCACTTCCCCCATGAGGAGTGCGTGTTCCTCGGGCTGCTCCTGGTCCAGGCTGACCTCCGGGAGGAACTCGCAGAACATGGAGCGAGGACACAGCAAGTACCTCCTACGCTGCTGTTCCTCCGGCCACAGGTTCACCCCGATCAGACCTGAAGTGGCACAGACACACAAGCAAAACACACGTTAGTGTTACAGCTTGAACCTTTTCATGAATGTTAACGCTTAAGTAATGTTACAGTTGTTGATTATTAACCAGGTTCTCATATGTTTATGTTTAACTGGTATTAACACTGTTAATGCTCAACTAATGTTACAAATGTTAACGTATAACTAAAGTTTATTTAGTGTTACATACTGTACTGTGCTTTCGGAAATAATGCAGATCCCTTCACTTTCTCTACATTTTGTTGTGTTCTACAGTTAATTTATAACTGATTAAATTATTATTTTTTGCCAAAAATCTACACACAATACCCCAAAATGGGTGCCAATTTATTGAAAAACTGAAATATCTAATGTGCATAACTATTCAGACCCTGTGCCTTCAGACCCCTGTGACCCAAATGTCTTGGAGAGTGTTGACAGCGGTGTGCCTCTGCCAACTTTGAGCACTTTGGGCAGAATTTCTTCCATTCTTCCTTGTAGATCCTCTGAAGCTTTGACGGGGAGCATCAATGAACTGTGTTCTTCAGGTCTCCTCGCAGACATTTAATAGGCTTTAAGTCAAGGCTTTGCCTGGGCCACTCAAGGACATGAAAATAATATTCCCAAAGCCATTCTGGCATTCTCTTGGCTGTGTGCTAAAGGCTGTTGTTGTCTTGAAAAATTAATCATCACCCCAGTCTGAGGTCCTGAGTGCTCTGAATCAGGTTTTCTTCAAGGAGATCTTTATTTTGCTCCATTTATTCTTCCCTCTATCCTGACCAGTCTCCCGGTCCCTGCCACTGAGAAAGTAGGGTATTAGCAAGATTGTGAGCAGTTCCTTGTTTTGGCCTTACGTAGCACTTGGCATTTAGCCGTAATAGTTCTGCTCTCATCACACAAGAGAATCTTTTTCCTCATGTTCTCAGAGCCCTTCAGACAGCATGTCATATGCCTTTTAATCAGCTATAGCTTCTGTCCAGCCACTTTACCGTAAAGGGCTGATTGATGAAGTGCAGCAGAGATGGTTGTTTTCCTGGCAGGTTCTTCCACCTCAGCACAGAAAATGTGAAAGTCTGTTAAAGTGGCCATTGGATACTTGGTCACCTCCCTGACCAAGGTCCTTAGCTTGGCTGGACTTCCAGCTCTAGGACATGTTGGTGATTCCAAATTCTTCCATTTCACAATGACAGAGCCCACTAATTTCAATGCTGTTATCCACTCCAGGGGAGGCTTCATTACATACTGATTGTAGGGGTGCCAATCATTTTGAAAACTACGTTTTGCAGAAAAACATCATTCAACTCAATAAATGTTTAGTGTCTGAGAAATGGTTGTGTTGTAATGAATGTATATGGCTCTCCCTATGTTAAAGCCAAAAATATGAAGGCTGCCAATACTCCTTCAGTTGACAGTTCAGACATATGGGCGCCTTTGTAAATTATGTCCAATCAATTGCATTTGCCACAGGTGGACTCAAGGTTCTAGAGCTCAATTTGGAGCATCATAGCTAAGGGTCTAAACACTCACATACATGATATATTTTGCTTCCGTCATTATGGGGTATTGTGTGTATCCGCACAAGCGCAAACACACTAACAGAGGCAGGCCATGAGACCACTGCGTTAGTCTTTTTCAATAGGTTAGTAAGTCTGTATTTTCCACTGTCTATTGCCACTATTTTGCATTGTGTTTGAACATATGTAATAGTACGTGTGGACTTTCTCTGTCATTACTTTATTTAAACGGCTGCATTGCTTTAGGAGCTCAGATGAGGCAAGTGTGCGACGGCCTCTTCACTAAGGAACAGTACGTGCAAATGTTCTCTGGCATATTCACCCTCGGTGGCGGCATAGAACGGGGAGTAAAACGGCACCCCCTGGCAGTAGTAATCCCTTAGCATCTCTCCATAGATTTGATTAGACCCAGAGTCCACAGCCAGCACCAGGTTGAGCTGGGGCCAGAGCCGTCGCGCAATGCCCACAAAGCCAAGCTGGAAGTGGGATCGGAGCTGGGAAGCTCGCTTGGGGTCGGGCTTCATCTGGCCTTCCAGGCTGGCTCTTACCCCATGCTCCAGGGTCAGAGTTGGACTAACCCGACCCAACTCAATGTCATCCACCAGCTCGGGCCAACGCTCCTTGCAAAACAGAAATAAATGTAGAAATCGTAACTTCTGGTTGCGGGCAACGGTAATACTGCTAGCATTGGATTATAGACTTTCACATTGTTTTCTAAATTTGTGTGCGCTACCTGGAGGGTAAAGAAAGCATAAAAGACAGTGGAGGCAAAGTTGGACTCCAGTGTTCCTACGCTGGGGTCTTTGAGGGCAAAGAGGAGGTGCAAATAGAGGGTGTCTCTCTCACCAGCCACCTGAAAAGACAGTAAGCGCCATAATTATTGCAATATAGAGTTAAAGTGTGTTCAGATGACAACATTTGTTTTCCAGTGTATTAACATTTGAATGGTTTTATTTGACAGTGCATCATAGCAGCGTTGTTGCTTTAGCTGCTGTGTTTTCAGCAGCCAAGGAAAACACAGTAAGCTGATTCATTTTGTTTCTCACCAAAATAAATGATAAAGTACATGTTTATTCTGGCTTCTGTTCATTAAGTACGGTGGCCAAGAAGTGCAAAACACAATCACTAATACAAATACAAACGCCAACACAAATATTCTCCCCAATACCACAAAGATTAACCACGAATACAATAACACACTCCCAATACAAATACTCCTCCCAATAACCGTTGCTAAACAGCTAGCTACTAAACTGTCATTTCCTGTTCACCCTGAATAACAGACTGTGCGTCCAGTCAGCGGCAAGAATCTTGAACCAACCCTTTCCGTTTTCTGTTAATGTTGTCATTTCGTATTGGGGGGAGTGCGTTCATATTTGGGGTAGGGGTATTGTATTGAATTGAGAGTGCGTCATCATATTAGTGGTTATGTTGTGAGTTATTGGGAGGAGTATTTCTATTGAAAATGTGACATCATTATAATGGTAGTGTTTTGCACTTCTGGGCCACCGTAATTAACAGCGAAATGGAATTTAAAAACCACCACATAAACCACAGTAAGACAACCTTACTTGGAAAGCGGCGGCAGGTGTGGTGTAGAGGTTGAGCATGTGGCGTGACGAGGCCGGGGTGGAGGAGTTGGGCCCAATGGGGATGCCTGCCTCTGACTGACGGAAGGTGGGCGAGTAGAAGACCTTGGTGGTGCGCTGGAGGCTATCGCAGGCCGGGAACGCACGCAGCATGGTGTACAGACACACAGCCACTCCCTGGGTCGGAGTGAGATAGATAAATTAAAACATGCAAACACACAGATTTAAAAATGGCTGTTGTCTTTCTATAAGCAAAGTATTTATAATTGGACATGTAAAAGTTTGGACTTCATCACATGCCTATTGCCTACGGGTGATGGCAGCTATGGATAGTCGTCATTGGGGCGAACATTGATCGACACTGACTGACCTGTAGGAGGAACTCTGTGTTGGTATCTTTGGTGCTCAATAGCATGGCACTGGGCCCCGATGTACCCGATGTCATGGCTAGGATAAGGGGCTTCTCAGATATGAGGACTTTCTCTTCTCCTGCGGCCACTCTTTTCACCAACTCACGGTAGTTCTCGTACGTTGTCACTGGGTGACGTGCACGGAAAGCTTCTGAGTCTAACGAGGAACAATGTCCAAATTGTGAATTTTTTTTAAATGTCAGTTAGCTTACATAAATACATTTCATTGTGGTTGACATTTAATTCTTAACTCCAAATTGAAGACTGCATATATTTACAGGGGCCATATGTATGATTTTTACTGTACTACCAGCATAGATGACCAGAAGACTTCTGCAGTAAATGTTTTAAGTTAATATTTCCATTTTTTTCTCCAAAATTGTTCAGTGTACCTGAAATATTCCACATTTAAACTTTCTTGCAAGTCTGTTCTCCACAAACTCCCTTTAGACACTAGCAGTACTATTCCCCCGAACCGTACTCCACACCCTGGACTAGCTAATACTATTCTGCTTTGGTTTGGTTAGGGAAGAGGAGGGGACAAGTCATGTTATTGTTTAAATTAATTCTTGTAAATGTTAGAGGCAGGGTTCTACACAGTGCATGTTTAAGTAGCCTATCCACACGCAAACTATTTAACTTTTGGGGTTCAGTCATTTCAGAAAAATATTAAGCATGAAATGTTGCCCCAAATATGCCACATCAATACTTAGTTAATCAATCATTTGAAGTTCACCTGGCATGTCACCTCACAAACTTTTGCTCAGGTCAAAGGGTCTTGAAATCGTGGTGGCCATACAATGTGAACATACGTTTTTGTTAAACAAGTACGATATCTTGTAACGTGTAATAGTTACCTTTAATTGAGCTGAAATCATACTGTTTTCCATAACCCGTGTCCACGTTTTTGCGCAGGCGCTTTAAAAGAGTTTCTTCCTGGACTTGGCGTATATTCAGCGTATCTGCTTCCAGTTTCGCTCTTTGCCGCTTACCCAACCAGCTAACAAACTTCACGGCAAAATACTGATTTAGCAAACTACTCAAGGTCCGGTTCTCTCCCTTCACTTTTGAACGTATTTCCCTCCAAAGCAGGGCCATTCCACACAAAGACAGGAGTCCAATTGCACTTGGCAGAGGACGCGGCCTTCCCAGGAGCTCTGTTACAGAATGTGAAAAGCTCATAGTCAGCCATGCAAGGGCGCTGTTGGTCTAAACATTATTAGGAATAATCCAAACTATCTTCTAGACAAATTGCAGTAGGTTACTAATATTCCTTTGCGTTGTGTCTGAACTTTAGGCTGCTAAAGGTAGTTTTAACCAGGAATGGGAAGTTCAATGAACAAATATAATTGGCTATATCTACGAAGCGGATGTTTACATCACGTCAAATTGTAAAGGCTGGCTAGCTAACTACATAGAGCACGTCTAAACAATGTTTCAGTTATAATACAGCTTACCTAGAGTTTGTCCAATAGCTATTATAATGGAAATAATTGCAATGACTAATGCACAATAGATCCATTTTGAGCGCAGTTCTATAGATGCCCCAACAGCCATCTAAACCGATTATCTCTTCAGAATAAAAAAGGCTGTTTTTCTTCAAGTTAATTTCAACCAAAATTTGAAAGCACTGTTCAATCAGTTACGTGTTATAAATATTTTTTTAAATAAAGATTCATCATCTTTGCAACATTTTTGCAGGCGTATCACTTCCTTGTTTTGTAGCCGTCTCACAAACACAAGGCTGACAAAGTGATTGTCTCACACAATATGTCGTCATTGCTTAGATCCCACCCATTTTAAATGCCAAACCTCTTATGCTTTTGTTTTGTCGCAAGCGGTACGGTTGACCTAGACAGAAAGAATAATTACAAACACGAATATCGATTCATCTTCTAATCCCTTTTAGTATGCCAGTTACATGTGGACATCTAATTACATCTAGATACTCATAAGATTGACTTACATGTAAGCAAATGTACCTTTCAATTGACCTTGGCCCTGAAGGTCAGACACTTAGGTTACTCCAGTAGAAAACTATACCTGCCTGAAGTTGGCACCCCACCCAACTCAAAACTTTGGCAAAATAGGCTCAATTGTTTGTGCTGCGTTTTTGTCGTTAAAATTTTCGTTTGTGCTGCTATAAATTTATAGATATTAAAGAATATTTTATTGGTCATTGAGGGCACTCAGCCTCCCAGCACGCTCCAAATTCAAACAAAATTGTCTCCTTTGTTTGTGCTTCGTTTGTGCCGTTAAAAGTTTCATTTGTGCTGCTTTGGGTTTTATATATTAGACATTTAATTATAGGTGATGACGTTACTCAGCACCCCACCATGCTCCAAATTTAATCAAAATAGGCTCATTCGTTTGTGCTGGTTCGTGCTGTTAAAATTTTTGTTTGTGCTGCTGTCATTTTTTAGATATTAAATAAAATTGTGTAGGTCATTCTGTGGTCACAGCCCCCCCCACATACTCTAAATTCAACCAAAATAGACTTGTTTGTTTGTGGTCTGTTTGTGCTGTTAAAAGTTTTGTTTGTGCTGCTTCTGTGTTTATCTATTAGACATTGGATTGTAGGTGAAGACATCACAAGCCACCCAACGTGCTCCAAATTGACTCAAAAAAGGCTCAGTCATTTGTGCTGCATTTGTGCTGGATTTTGCCAGCAAAAGTTTTGTTTGTGCTGCTACAGTTTTTGGTACATAACCATATTTCTACTGGATAGTGCATTGGCTTTACTCTCTTTCCACTATAGCTCTGTCATTACTTCTTCAACTGTATCGGTAAGAAAGACAATCGCAAAAACGAAACCTTAACCGTCACAAACGTAACACAAACAATTGAGCCTATTTTGAGTGAATTTAGAGCATGAGTGACCTTGGAATGATCTATAAAATATTATTTTGGACTAAGATCTAAAAAATGGCCACAGCACAAACAATTAAAGGTATTTTACCTGTGTAAAGATGGTCCCCCACCCAACGCAAAACAGGTTTAATTGTTTGCTGGTTTGTGCCGTTAAAATATTTGTGCTGCTATAATTTTTTAGATATTATAGAATATTTTAAAGGCCAAATTCACTCAAAATAAGCTCAATCGTTTGTGCTCCTTTGTGCCAGTAAAAGTTTAGTTTTTGCGACTGGCTTTCTTACCGATAATTACAGAGCTATAGTGGAAAGAGAGTAAAGCCTGTGAGCTATCCAGTAGGAATGTAGGTTATGTACCAAAAACTGTAGCAGCACAAACAAAACTTTTACCGGTACAAATGGAGCACAAACGATTGGGCCTATTTTGAGGCAATTTGGAGCAGGCTGGGGGGGCTGGTGACGCAATTACCTAAAATTAAATGTCTTATATATAAAAACGACACATCAGCACAAACAAAATGTTTAACGGCACAAACCAGCACAAAAGAAGCAGAAACAAACAAGACTATTTTGTGTACATTTGGAGTATGTTGGGGGGCTAAGTGACCTCAGAATCACCAATAAAAAATCATTTAATATTTAAAAAAAGAAAGCAGCACAAACGAATATTTTAACAGCACAAACAAACGAGCCTATTTTGACTCAATTTTGGAGCATGTTGGGAGGCTAAGTGACGCCATCACCTATAATTACAAACAAAACTTTAAACAGCACAAAGCGGCACAAACAAAGCACAAATAAACTAGACTACTTTGGTTGAATATGGAGCATGTTGGGGGGCTGAGTGACCTCAGAATGACCTATTAAATATTCTTTAATATCTATAAAATGATAGCAGCACAAACGATTGAGCCTATTTAGCCTATTTTAAGTTTTGCATTGGCTGGCCAACCATTGCATTGGGGGCCAACTTCACGCAGGTGAAAAACCATAGCATTTTGTTGCAAAGGGGTGGGAAAATGTTTTTGTCAGTAATGTCTCTAAACATGTTAACCCATTCAAATTAATTGCTTCGGCTAACGCCTCAAAACACGTTAACCCAGTCAAATGCATTGCTTGGGAGGGGCATTACAGGTGCTTATGAGAATGCCTTTAGTGCAACAGTAGCTAGGTAAGTGAAGATGGCAGCAAAATCGCTAAATAAAACCACATTGAAATCTGTGGATGCATGTCTCGTTTGTGGTGAATCATATCAGTCTTTGAGAAACAAACATAACATTTTCCTAGGCAAATCGCCATTATTGCGACCGGACTACACACTCGCGTTAGAAGATATAATAGGGCCGCTGAATGAAGTGTGGATGAGGTAGAATTAGCGATTCTGTGAGGGGAAAAGGCTAACTCTAAACTGAACGAAAAGAGGCGGCGTGTCAGTCTCAATCCCCAGATATACCAAAAGATTTTTGCCTAACGAATTTTCTCGTCCTCCGTCTTGTTTTGACCTGCGTATGCTGCTGCGATTCCTTTTGCGTTCAGAACACGAATCTGACGCTCGATTATTGAAATCAGAGTAACCTGTGACCTGTCTGTTTTCAGTTTCAAAAAATCGCAGACTGTCGGCCATGCTTGATACATAAACTTTTACCATAGCCTGTAGGAAGACACGCTAAAATATCTTTTTTTTTTTCCACAACAGCATTTCAGCAGAGACGTTGTAATGACTTTATAGACTCAATCTTATGAATAGAGCACAGTTCTTAAAAATAGAATTACGTTTTTCGTTCAACTTTGCTTCTTTTCTGAAATGTTGCAACCTAAAAAACTTTCAGGAAATGTGTTCTATCCTGTTTGAAGAAATAGTGAAACCACGCTCAGCCCGCCTTCAATAAGCCTGTGAGTTTATTTGAAAACTAACATCCAATAAAAATCGTTCTTTAATAGGCAAGTTACCAGACTTCCAAGGAGGCCAGACGAGATTGGAGGTATGGCCTCGCGAGACTAATGACCACGTCATGTAGGCGTGATCAATTCTCCTGAATGGGGTGGTGTTATACTAGACTAAGTGTACCCAGTTGCCTCCAAAACAGTTAAATAAAAGAAATAACACAGGTATTGAGCTGTACTTTATATAGAAAAATATAAAATGCTATTCTTACACAAATACCACAAATTCTAATACAAGACATATATTTACCCTACTTTTCTCCCCTCCCAGTTTCGTTATGTCCAATTTCATTTATGGTCTTGCATTTTTGCCACATCTGCAGTGTGGGAGAGTCAAAGATTGCGGCTTGTCCAGTACTGTGTATTGCATCCAGGCCCGCCGATAGGGGGGGACACACGGGTCTGTTGTCCCAGGCCCAGGGTAGGGGGGGGCCCAGAACTGACATTGGGTTGACATTAAAGGGCCCATCTAAGATTGTCTTGTCCCCGGGCCCAGGCAAGACTGTCAGCTGGCCTAATTGCATCAAACTGCTTGCTCTACTAGGATGTTTTCAACAACACTGGACAAACACTGGAGGTTATCACATTCCTCAGTCAACAACCACAACTGAGCTTGGAGGTGCCCAAACTACTTCAAGGACAAGACAAGGCAGCCCTGTCTAACATCCACCCAACAACGCCAAACACAATTGATATGACCAGGACATACACCTGGCCACAATGACGCAGCTGTAGTTCAAGGCAGTGACCACTCTGCAACACCTAACTATCATAAGATCAATGCACTAATTGTGAGTTGCTTTGGATAACAACTTCTGTTAAATGACTAAAAATGTAAAATGTGATAATCACAATTATCCATGGGTTCTTGTGCCCCATTTCTTAAATATTCTCACAAACAATAACGCATGATTGATTTTTTTTAAACATATTTATAAAACTTATTTTCAGATGCTATTCCCACAACTTCAATGCATGTTTTTGTCTGGTCTTGTCACATGGCAAAGACCTGGGTTTCTATATTGTATGTACCAGTAAACACAAGTTAAAATACAGGACAGTTAAACGGTTCATCTATTTCACAAAGCAGGATCAATCTTGGTCAACTAAATGTTTTCTAGCTAATAACTTGTTTATTGAGTATTCAAAATTAGGTTCTGACATTTTTTTAGTCCCCCCCATGCAACTGGAAATATGGGCCAATGGACCAAGTCATGTTAAGCATAGTCTTGGAATTAAAAGCAATGTTTCTGCATTGAAAGGTCTTATTAGTCTTTGACAGGCTCTCAATGTCCTTGCTCTGGTCAAATGTAATGCCACACCCAACACCATTAATTTCTTCTCTGCCACGACTTCCGAGCACCTTCCGACATCTTGTAACAATATGCGAAATTTTCACATTACTTATAGAAATATAATGGAATGAGTCTTAGACTGAAATTTGTAGCAAACAATACTGCAGTGAATAATTTCAGTTTGAGTCATCAAGCAATATTGCTCCAGAACCAGGCTAGAATCATCCCTAGATGCACTGAGCTATATGAATTTTATAGTAGCTACGGTAAACTGGTCATGATTCAAACAAACCCAAAGTGAATTTTACCTTAATCAGATAGTTATAATTTCATTGTTCAATTTACAGACTTCTTGGTTCTGCTTTGTGTAACACAACCTAAATATTCAAGACTGAAACACACTTGAGAATAGACAGCAGTTCACAAGTAGCGGTGATACAAATAAACTGTCAACTCGAGAAGTACTATGCCAGAAAAACCTCTTGACTTAAACAAGAAAAACAATACTGAAATAATTGAATTAAGCCTAGTAACAACAAATAGTAGACAAAATGGAAAAGCTCATTATCCACTCTGACCAGTTTACATTTGTTAGTCAACATTCCTATCTTTCCTTTCTTGCTCATATACACATTGCATGTGACATATTGTTAGTAAAATAGCAATATGGTGGTACAATAGCACATTTTGCACAAACGCAGTAGATCTACATAGCCAGGCACTATTCCTATTCTCCCGAATGTGTAGTTCGCTTTACTATGATTGGGATGAAACTGTATTGTTTTCCTGAGACTAGCCACACTGTACTGAATTGTGATCGGCAGAGGGTAATATGGGGTTAAACCAAGCCTACAGTGCCCTCCACAATTATTGGCACCCCTAGTAAAGATGAGTAAAAAAGGGTTTTTAAAAAATTCACTTTTTGGTGAATCAGCTTAATGTCACACTGAAAACAAATGCGAAACATCCAACCTTTAATTGAAGTACATTTTTTTCTGAGGAATAAAAATCAAGAAATAATTATTTCTAACAAAACCACATGTGCCATGATTATTGGCACCCCTAGAAACCTTCATGAACAAAATGTAACTGAAGCATTTATTCCATTTGATTGTACTTTAAGTTGATCAGAGTGTTAAGGAACTATCAAGCAGTAATCCATGACTTCCTGTTTCACTGGGGTATAAATATGAGGTGACAGAGGCCATATTCGCTTATTCATACATCAACATGGGAAAGATAAGAGAACACACAAATCAAATGAGGGAAAAGTGTGTTGACCATCATAAGTGAGGGAATGGCTATAAAAAAATAAATAGCTACTCATCTGAAAATGCCCATATCTATCGTTATGGTAGATATGGGCATACTAAAGTTCAAAGCAACTGGAACTGTTACAAACTTTACTGGAAAAGGACCCAAGTTTATTTTGCCCCCACACCCAGTGAGGATGTTAAGAGGCAAAAAAATCCCCAAAGATCACTGTTGGAGATTTACAGAGAGTAGCATCTTGGGGTCACAGTCTCCAAAACTACCATTAGATGCCACCTCTATGCCAACAAATTAATTGGAAGGCATGCCAGAAAAAAGCAGTTCCTGTCATTACACCACAAATGTCAGCGCCTGGAGTGTGCTAAATGCTACTGGAAATTTGACTGGAACAGAGCGCTATGGTCAGATGAAACAAAAATTTAGCTTTTTGGCCACAAACACTCAATGTGGGTTTGGCATAAACAGACTGTACTGAAAAGAACCTGATCCCCACTGTAAAGTATGGTGGAGATTCTGTGATGTTGTGGGGTTGTTTTTTCTCCAAAGGCCTTGGGAACCTTGTTAGGGTACATGGCATCAAGAACTTCTGCCATAGCCATCTCAGTTCCCAGACCTAAACCCCAATGGAAACCTGTGGGCTGAGCTGTAGAGGAGAGTGCATAAGAGAGGACCAAGGACCCTGGATGATCTGGAGAGATTCTGTAAAGAGGAATGGTCTCAGATTCCTTGCTCTATATTCTCCAACCTTATTAGATGTTACACTCAGTGCTGTTTTATTGGCAAAGGGAGGTTG
The DNA here is from genome assembly GCA_016801175.1 of Esox masquinongy. Lineage (NCBI taxonomy): Eukaryota > Metazoa > Chordata > Actinopteri > Esociformes > Esocidae > Esox > Esox masquinongy. Next base: position 61,793 of record JACXGI010001913.1, on the reverse strand, counting down.
TACAAAGTATTGAATGCAGGGGTGCCAATAATCGTGGCACACATGGTTTTGTTAGAAATAATTATTTCTTGACTACATTTTTCTCAATAAATGTACTTAAAGGTTGGATGTTTACATTTTTTTTTCAGCGTGACACTTTTTTCCACAGGTGAACATGTAACGTTGCTGACAGTCCAGCAGTAGAATGAAGGAAATACCTTATTCTAACTTGTCAGAGCCGTTGGTGTTCTACACAACAACATTTTCTAAATGCCAGCTATCTTGGGAGCATAGTAAAGGGATGTGATTATACATCTATTGTCTTGGATGTGATCTATAGTCCATTCAGTGGATTCCGTTGTGAATTTAAACTAATTCTATTGGAGATATTCAAGTAGGTGCTACCCGTTTAGTCATGTTTGCTTCCTTTTAAGCAGCGTTTTGCAACGGAAACATTTGAGTTTACACAATCCTGTACATTGGTGTTGCCAGCCGACAATCCTGGAGGGTGTCTTAAGGCACGAAAAGAGAATGACAGAAGCTGCAATACTGTGCAAGTGCTTCTGAGTAGGCAAATAAATAAAATAGTAGCTGCATGTGGTGCTTGATGAAATTACTGATAAGAGGCTAAGTGTCAGTAACAGAGGTGCATACCTACAAAATATAGGTAACATAGAACATGATTGTGTACTGTACACAGTAAAAAACAAAAAAAACATTTCAAAATGGATCATCTCAGTGAATGGGTAACAGGATTAACACTAATTAGCAGCAAAGCAAAATCCAGGCAAATTCCTTTAATTCCTAAACAAACAAAAAAAATACAAAACTAATTATCCTGAATTAATCAAGCAAAAAGTGTGCTGGTCATTGTATTTTGCTGGGTTTATAATATAATAAATTTATAAGGCATTCAATATTTAGTATTTGCTTCTGATTACTAATTATTATAGTTGATTTATGATATATACAAAAATAAACTGTAAAATATACTGAAACTGAAACTATTTTTTTCTATGAAGAAGAGGTAAAGGGATTTTTAATTAAGGCAGTAGATACTATATGCGAGGTTAAATAGCACATGACGTTTCAAACCCAGGGTCCCATTTTGATGAGAAAAGGGCTCCATGGTCAAAATATTGTACTATGCTATTTCAAATACTGAGTGGTGGAATTGACAAACATTTTCATTTGCAGTTTCCATTCAGATGAAATGGATTAAACTTCACGCTGCAGGTAGAAAATTAAAATCACCTAATTGTTACATTTCAAACCATTTGTATCAAATGCAGCACTGAGTATTTGAAGGAATGTCTATACAGCACCCCTCTCTTTGACAATGTCAAAATATTAACCTGAGGAGTAAAGGCAAATGGACTCTGGTTTGAAAGACAACAATAAGGTACTTTCCCAAAGCATTCCTACAAATAGCATGACAACAAAGCTTACAATGTTTGTAAAGAGGTTGCTGTACATCGTACACCTTTCTGCATTACTTTCTCAGTGGTTCCATTGTACTGCAATTGTTCGTTGGCTACAGAGAAAAGAAAACTGTTTGTCACATAACTGCCACATCAAGAAGATTAGAGAAGAATCCCAATAACTGTCAACCATAACTCGCGTTTCACATTTGAGAATTGACAAAAATCAACAAAATGAACCAATGGTTTCAAAACCATTGGGCGTTTTCTGGGTGCATGTCATCATTGGGGTGGAGGGTCAGAGGGGGTTCAAGGTGAAAGGTCACGATGGTTGGCTGTCCCACTGGTTGGCCATAGGCCGTCGCAGGAGCTCCTCAACATGTCGGGCTACGTCCATGGTGTCCTCCAGGTCAAACTCTCCATCCGCGTCCATCATGGGGTCATTTCTGCCAGGGTGAAGAGGGAGACAATGAACAAGACATAACATTGTGCAATGGAAGAATTTACCTTACCAAAACTGCAACCAGTATCAGAACTGGCATCCTCTGATGTAGGTCTCTGATGTAGACCAACATTTATAATTAGTAAGGCTGTAAAAACAAATGGTAAATAGAGCATCATGACATTGTTTGCAGAATTCATTTTGAAAAATTGTGATTCCAAGTACATATCTGTAATATAAAAATGTATAATATTGTTTAGCAAAGTTCCTCAATTTCTACTCATACTTTAGTCTTTTGCAGGGCTTTAATCGACAGTGGGAAATCAGAGAAAGACAGGTGAAGTGGAGACAGAATAAAGGTAGAAACCGCTGGGGTTTCACAATTTGGATAAAATATTGAATTGCAATTTATTTGCTAAATATTGCATTTGTGATTTGATATGTTCAAACTCTTGTTTTTAAACAGCAACATCTCACTTCTAAAATTACATCCCAAAATATTTTTTTGTATCAAGTATGTTTGCAGGCACCGACATTGAAGCCAAAACTCTTGGTAATCATGTGTATGTGGGACAATATATACCAGGCCACTCGCTAGCTCAATGCCTGCTATCCACCAAAACGACAATTTTCAATGTCAATGGAGCAGTCCATAGAGAGGTAGGTTTGCGTTGTGGGACTCAGATCCGGTTCGTTTGGAGTACTGCATGCGTTCAGTATTTTTTAACTTGCCCATTACTTTATTTTTTACAGTGATACAACTAGAAGTTAACGTGACTACAGCTAGCTTCACAGTTCAGCTAGCAAGATCCATTTAAGTATCTGCTCAACATTTCAAGTAATAACTCAAACCAAATGATCTAAGTCAAGCCAGATTTCCTAAAACTATAGTTAGTTTTGTATTTAGCTATCTGAAATATATGACGTAGACTGCGCCTATATTGTGCAGTCTGCATCATTGAATACAATTGAGGAATTTGTCATGTATGAAATGATTAACTACAATGAAATGATAAACTACAATGAAATAATAAACTACAATGAAATAATAAACTACAATGAAATGATAAACTACCATATTACAAAACTGCTAAGTCAGCGTCAGTGGCGATTCAAGGATTTCTTTTTTTATTCTGGGGCCAGAAATTAAGAGGGGCCAACATTTATGTTGTGACAGGGTAGGGGTTGGTATACAGAAGACCATCATTGTTTGTAATGTAATAGTCCATATTATGGCAAGAACTGCTCAAATAGGCAAACAGTCTCATTGCTTTAAAACATGAAGGTCAGTCACTCCAGGAAATGTCAAGAACTCTGAAAGTTTGTTCAAGTGCAGTCGCAAAAACCAAGTGGTATAATGAAACTGGCTCTCATGAGGACCACCACTGGAAGGGAAGACCCAGAGTTACCGCTGCTGGATGAGGATAAGTTTATTAGTTATCAGCCCTCGAAATCAATTAACTGCACCTCAGATTGCATCCCAAATAAATGCTTCACAGAGTTCAAGTAAAAGACATTTCAACATCCATTGTTCAGAGAAGACTGCGTGAATCAGGCCTTCTCATCGTCAAATTGCTGCAAAGAAATCACTACTGAAGGACACTAATAGGAAGACATTCTTGGGCCAAGAAACACGAGAAATGGACATTAGAGATCCTGGGGGACATTAGAGATCCCCCAGGACACCATCCGCCGTCTCATCAGGAGCATACCCAGCTGTTGTCAGGAGTGCCTACAGGCATGTGGGGGCCATACATACTACTGAGTCTCATTATGAGTTGCTGTGATGGAATTCATGCAAGTTGGAACAGCCTGTGATTTCAATAGTTTACTTTCATTTTCGGTCTAAGTTTGAATCCAGCCCTCAATCGGTTGGTGATTTTGGTTTCGGTGGACCATTTTTACATCATTTTGTTCTCAACAAATTACCCAATGTACAGTAAAAATGTTGATCTTTAATATATTTTGTTAATCGAAACCCAATGTGTGATTTATGTGTTCCCTTAATTTTGTTTGAGCAGTGTACATTCATTTTTGATTTGTCTAACACTTTTTGGTTACTACATGATTCTGAGTGTTCTTTCATAGTTTTGATGTCTTTACTATTATTCTACAATTTGGAAAATAGTAAAAATAAATCAATTCTCTTGAATTAGTAGGTGTGTCCCAACTTTTGACTGGTACTGCAGTCCTGTGAATTTGTCCATTATAAAGGATATCAGTGAAGAGAATACGGCCTTCTTTGAAAAATGAAATTGGACACAACTATTGCTCATTTTGATTATTTTTGCTGTACACAGACACAGAGGACTTCAGAGATCTAATTAACAATTTTGCATGCACATGGAGATATAACTTGGTTGCTAGGCAAGTCTTTCTAACCAGTACAAAGATACACTTTCCTTTATATTAAGAGAGTGCAAATAAAGAGATGCCCATTCCATAGGTGTGGTAACAGGAACAAAAGGCCATCAATAAACAGATGTTTTATACTGGTATATAGCAGGGTATCTGCAGGTTTCAGCAAGTTAAATTTAAGACTTTTAAATACTTTTTTAATGCCACTTCGAATTAAATTTAAGACCAATTTCACAAAAACACCCCATGCAAAAAATACATAAGGACACCAATTTGACTGAAGTATGGCACCTAAACACTTTAGTTGCTGATAAGCACCAAAACAAGCAGCTGTTTAAGGTGCTTCCGTGTGACAGGGGAACATGACTGTAGCACTGATATGCATTGTTAGTGAAGTAGGCTACTTCATCTCCCTCCAATGTTTTTTAATTTCCTCGAGTGTGTGGCCAATCAGTGTCACCATCATGAAAATTATGGTTTACTTATCTCGATGCCAAAAGGGCTAGTGATCTATGGTTCGGTCTTGTTCTAACTTTTGTTCAACTAATAACTATAATAATTAAAACAATTATAATAATAGGCATATAGCCTAATAATTATAACAAGAATAATGTTACACACAGATAAGAAATACAAATATTCTGCTTACCTAACTACATTATTTCATGTAGATGTCTTTAATTTTACTTAATTTACAAAAACGTACAACATCTGTAAAGTATATGTTAGACAGCATACCAAACCTAGCTTCACCAGAGCATTGTTGTTACTATGGTAACTAATGCAAACTCAGTCGCGGTAGCTATCATGTGTAAACCCCCGCATGGATTTACACACGGTAGGCAGAATTTTCTCTTGGTTCGGTTGTCGCTTATCGCGATCTGTCTGTAAGTGCCTGTACCCACAGGTGTTAAAGCACTACAGTAAGCCTACTGCTAACAATAACGTTACTGACTGTACTCCGCGGGACTGTCTGTGATGACCAAACAGAACAGAGAAATGCCGGGAGAGAAATCCCACGGTACCTGCGGGACGTTTAACAGTTTTACCCCATGAACAACGGTGTTGGGAGAAAAGTAGCCAAACCGTCACGAGTCTTGCTGACCTCTAACAATCTGACTGACATCATGGTTCCTCTCTGCGCACGACCAGAGCTAAAATGTGTTCATGAACCATATATTTTTTGCATCACCTATTCACAGTGCTAACAGAACTTAATTAATATTTTTTTATTAATAAAAATAAGACAATTTAAGACTTTTCCAGGCCTTTTATTAAGATAAATTATTTTAAGACTTTTTAAGGACCCGCAGATACCCTGATAAAGGGTAGGGGAATGACCCCCATAAAGATAAAAGATTTAACAGTTTTAACTCATTCCCAGTTTTACCTCATTCCCAGGAAAACACTTCTACCTCTATTCAAATGAAAGTTAACACTTCTAGCCTGCTCAAATGTAAAAGTTTCAGAGATAAAAACAAGAGCAACAGTCCCACTAGCATTGACCACAATTAATTGTAACGTTCTACAGCTCCGGAAAAAATTAAGAGATCACTGCACCTTTATCTTTCCTTCCCAAAAAAGTCGAAAAGGAAGGTTTTGAGTGAGGAACAGAAGGGTTAAAATTAAGAGACCACTACAAATTGAACGCTTCTGTTCCTGACACAAAACTTTCCTTTTCAACTTTTTTGGAAAGGAAAGAAAAAGGTGCAGTGGTCTCTTAATTTTTTACGGAGCTGTATATGAAAAGACCTGAGTAATTAAAAAGAAAAAATGTTCAGTAAAGTTCAACCACAGTTCCTAATGGGACAAATATGATTTCTCGCTAATCTGTTTAGGAAAAACATACAATTCCACTTAGTGATAGAATTGGGGTAACTTTTAGGTGTAGCTTAGTCATTACCGTTTAGGTGTTAGGGCTTGGTTAAGTTTAGCCATAAAAGTTAGGTTATTGAGGTTAAGGGTATGGTTAGGTTTAATTTTGACCATTCAGTTAAATTGGCAACCCCACAGGTGTGTACTGAACACTGGTCTCTGGGTTGCATGTTGAAGTGAAACAGCTTTCTTCTCGAATGCATTGAGTAGTGCATTTACGTAACGTTTGCAGTAGTACTACCAAACTGGTGGGCTACTGGTGCGCTTAGAATTGGTTTATAGTCGAACATGCTAACTAAGCATTCTCGATATTACTGATTTTATCAGGCCATGACAGACAGTTAGAGCAAAATTCATCCCTAGTCAACCTCAATTTATTGAATTATAGGTATGTTGTCTGTATACTTCAGGCTATACTATAGCTAATTTTTGTAAGAGTCCCAACAGTGTTACCTTTCCTTTTTCCTTCTTACTGCAAGTCTGGATGAATTCCAACACATTAAAGTATACTAGTGATATTCTAGCATAGTATTTTGCATTGTTTTCATTATTCATCAAAACAATTTAGAATAGCATGTTTCAAAGTTATGAATAAAAGAGCATTGTAAAAATCTGTTGCTATATGGACTTCATAAAAGTTGTCTTTTTTGCAAATGCTTTCTATTTGTTTTATTACTATTAAGCTGTTTTAATAACAACATTAGGCAAGATGAGGAAAAGCACCCATTTCATATGTAATTAATAAAACACTTTTTGGATTACAGATTATTTTATCCTATTAATCGCAATAACAATTGATTAATTATCAAAATAGTTGCTTTGTACAACACTACAGTATATAGTGAACTACTGTAGCCTAGGGTTGCTTAGGTTAGAGTGATTGTTACTCTCTTCACTAGGAAAAATCACACAGTGATATTTTTTTTAATCAGAAAACCGACAAGCGTCAACGATATCAAGAGCATGTCGCTTAGCCTATCAAATTAGTTAGCAAGTCTAATTTTGTCACATGTACACAAAACCAACGTTAAAATACTATGTGGAATAAATAACTTTCCCACATACAAAATGACCGCCGTCGTCAGACCTCTCCCAGTTTGATTTTGGCTTTTGTCTCAATGGTGTCAGAAGTGGGAACCTGTGGAACCATCAAAGGCATGATTGGAAATTATGCGTCTTGAAATAGAGACGGTGTACCAAAGTCATGATGAACACAAGTACATGCATAAACTGTACCAACTGCCTTTTTGCACAGCTTGTAGTGTGCTAGCCTTAGGTTAACAATGAGCATATCTAACCTGTTTTTATAAATGGCCATATAATGTTACAGACCTTTCAGCGGCGTACATGGATACATTGTCATCCTTTGTGCACTTACATTTGAGGGAAAATACCAAAGTTGTTGGGGTGGGCCACTGACGGGGAGGGGGACTGGTCCATGTAAGTGGGGTTCACCGTAGATGTCTCAGAGTTGGGAGTAGTGAATCTACAGAGAGGACAGGAAGCACAATCACGTTAAAGCTACAGGGATTTGGCAAACTGTTCAAACGCTGTAAATATTTTTGGTAGTTACCCATTGACTACTGAAGGTTATATACAGTGCCTTAATAGTATCTAGACCCCTGACCAATTCTCTAAAATTTATGAAATGCTAATGTTACCTTTGATATTGTATTTTAAAACACTGGCACTAAAAATCAATTATCAGAGTGACATTGGCTTTATGCTGGAAAATATTTGTAAGAAAAAAAAAAAACCTCAAGTATGTTGAGACACCTTTTATTGCAATAACCGTTTGACGCCTTTTGAGTGTGTACTAGTTTCCACAACATGTCAGATTGATTTTGACCCTTCTTCTTGGCAGATTTCCTCCAGGTTTTTTAACACACAAGTGGACAGCAATTTTCAAAAAGCCATAATGTCTTATAGCCTTAGTATTCACCATAACCCATCATGGACTATGTTTGTCTTCATCATATGACATAGTCCATTACAAACTTGCATATTCCAAGAGAATCTGGCAAAATCCATTACAAACTAGCAAAATATATGGCAAACTAGCATAAGCCATTATAAATACGCAAAATCTATTACAAACAAGCAAAATCCATTACAAATTGGCAAAATTCATTACACGTTGCCAAAATCCATTACACATTGCCAAAATTCAACACGTCAAATTCCAGGCATTGGATAGCATAGAGCCTAGTGACATACCTGGGGAACTATAACTCATCAATGTGTGGGTGTAGAAAAACAAAGAAACTTGTGTGCATGACAGTATACTTACTCCGGCACCACCTGCTTGATCTGCGGTTTGACGTAGCCACCCACAGCTTTGGCTTATGCAGTGAGAGAAAGTGCGCATGAGAACAAAAACACATTTGAGGTAAACATGCATTTATTTAAGAAACAAATTGAAAGATGGGTGGGTTACATACAGAGAGGAGGGGTGTAATACTTGGAGAAGACTTCATCCTTGGGCCGGTCAGGGTAGAGGTACAGGAGGTGGTTGAGGTCACTAATGCGGTCGGCTAGCGAGCGGATGGTGAAGTCTTTGGTGGTGTACGGCATCAGGTTCCACACCAACCTCTCCCCTGCAAACAAAACCAGAGGCAACCAAATCAGCTTAAACTTTACCCCGATAATGGTCGTTCACTAAGAACAAAATGTTGAGCGAGTGAGACCTAGACCAAGACAGAAAAGAACACTTTGAACGCCCATTATGTTGCTTTGCCTACAAAGGGCAGATCTGTTTCATGTGGGATATATCCATGCATTGGTTTTTGTCTTGGCTCTGCTTAGTCTCGGCCAAGTAGTGAGGCACAGCACCTGCTTTATTGGGGTTCTCTGCCACCCAGGCAATGGTGATGCCCCCAATTTCAGAGTCACTGAAGCGAAGCAGGAAGGTCCCGTTTGGCTTGGACATCAGCATGTCCTGGGCTTGCTGCTTGTTCAGAAAGCCCATGATCGCCCTGCCAAACAAACACACAAGCACTGAGAAAACATTCACAAACGTGCACACAAACATGTAGCAACACAGGTATGTATACACACACGGCAACAATAGTCTAAAAATGTTTTAATACTGCTCAGAGTTGAAGACCATATCTTACCCATCATTCCAGTGTGGTTTCAGGTGCTTCTTCATGAGCTCCATGACTCCATCAAACCACTGCCAGAAGGTGAAGTTCCTACCAGGCAAGCTTTCCTATGGATAGAATAGACATTCAGATATGGCTCACAATGAGTCATTGTGTAGCTCAGCTGGTAAACCACGGCACCTGCAAAACCAGGGTTATGGATTGAATTCCCTCAGGGGGTGGGGCCTGTATGACAAAGTGTGTAAATGTATGCACTCACTTAGGGTTAGGCGCTAAAACAATACATTTTTATCATGATTAAAAAAAATACGGTATTGATGATACAATTTGTTATTAATTTTGTATAGTTGTGTCGTTTTTTTCGTTTTGCTCATTCTATAACATCACTTAGCATGCTTGAAACAACAAGTATAAAACGCAACCTGAGAGTGAAAGCAATAGCCATTATGGGGAAATAGAAGAGAAGAATGAAGAAAGAACTTTTGCTCCGCATAACATATGCTGCCAACAAATGGATCAGACGGCAATGTTTCAGGCACCAACTGAGCTTAGCCATTGTTAAATCATAATTTGGGAGTGGTAAGGGGTGTCAGCAAGTTATTGCTAGTTAGATTAATGAGATACATTCTCAATACAATGCATTCCCATTTAATTGATATTGTTAGTCTAAATTAATAGTTCCATTAATAATAATCTTTTTAAAACACAGTTACTGCACCGTTGACGTGTAGCCTACACCAGTTGTTCTCAATCTAGTTACCCATGCGTCATACTGGATATATTTCAACGTGACTCAGGCCTCAACTAGAGACTCAAGTCACCAAGTTTTCAGGTATTTTGCATTAAACAATTGGATGGCATAACAGAGTTATTAAATAATCCAATTTGAGTGGAATTAACAGCATTTCAACTGACTACATAAGCTAGCAATTATTTCACCCACTTGCATTCCTTTTCTCCAGAACAAATTGTTTTATTAAGCATAAAGTGTATAAAGTGAACTAAAATGTCCCAGATACTCCATCATAACATATGGAATTTTACTTCACATGACTATACACTGTTGGCTACTGCTAACAAATGATTTGCTCACATTCAAAGCTCTACCTATCATTTGGCAAAAAAAAAAAAAAAGAAACAATGATCTGCATGCCATTGTGGCAGAAACACTAAAAACACCCTTTAGTTTTCACTTGACACGTACTCTCCCTGTCTCACACACTATATTAGCAACTCCCTGGCTCACACACCCTCTTAGTTACTCCTTCTCTCTCACAAACACATTACCATACACACACACCACTGTCTCTCTCTCACACATACAGCACACCACTGTCTTCACAAGTTTACCAGAACCCAGAGTGACACTGGACTGATAAGTCTTGTTCACCTGCTAGGTATCACGCTAAAGCATGCATGATTAGCTAATTAAAATATGCAAAATTTTGTTGGCCACATCACCCTGCACTTGCTACTGTAAATGACTCTGGATGAGTGGTCTGCAAAATTATGAAAATGTTTGACATTCTACAAAAATTGGTTTGTTGACATAGGTGGTTTGGTTGGTGGTTAAGTCTTTAGCCTACATGGCAGCCTGCCTATTCCTGTAGTTCAATGGTCATATTGCGCTAGTAGTCAGTAAATACTAGTGTATGGTGAAATTGTTGTCTGAACTTGAACCAGGACCCAGCCATGTTACAAAGTTAGTTAAAAGTAAACTAGTAAAAAAGTAAACTAGTAAATTGGAATATCTAGCGTTTACGGTTCAAATGCAATTGTAGTTTCTGGTGAAACGGCCACACCATATTGAACTACACTCAGGATTTGTAAGAACAGTCAGCGGTCAGTGCTGAAATTAAAACGGTCATACCCGGTTGAACTGGGACCAGGACATGGTCATGTTCCGGTAGTCATCCGGATTTACACTGGCACTGCTGAAAGCCTTCTGGGCCAGGAAGACCAGGTTATCATCGGAGAGGCCCCGGGCGCTATGCATCTCCGCCTTGTACTTCATGTCCAGGGCCTCGCACAGCTGGGGCCACAGCACTTTGTCAGGCACTATGAACGGCACCCTGCCCTGCGGGAGTGGGGAGGGGAATGAGAAAGGAAATAGAGAATAAACAAGACAAAAGCAACGTGTGTGTAACATACTAGTTTGACCATACATGATGTGGGCGGTGCAAAAGAAATGTACATATTTAGTTAGATCCGGAAATAATTGGACACTGACACAAGTTTTGTTTTTTTGGCTGTTTACCAAAATACAGCTCTGGAAAAAATTAAGAGATCACTGCACCTTTTTCTTTCCTTTCCAAAAAAGTTAGAAAGGAAAGTTGAGTGAGGAACAGAAGCGTTCAATTTGCAGTGGTCTCTTAATTTTAACCCTTCTGTTCCTCTCTCAAAACCTTCCTTTCCAACTTTTTTGGAAAGGAAAGAAAAAGGTGCAGTGGTCTCTTAATTTGTTTTTGTTTTTCCAGAGCTGTATATTCAAGTTACAGTTAAATAATTAATATGGCCTTAAACTGCAGTCTCTCAGCTTTGAGGGTATTCACATTCATATTGGAGGAAGGGTTTAGGAATTACAGTTCTTTAATATGTAGCCCCCTTTGTTGTCAAGGAACCAAAAGTAATTGGACAATTGACTCAAAAGCATGGACAGGTGTGGGCTATTCCTTCGTTATTTTTTCATCAATAAAGCAGGTAAAAGGTCTGGAGATTCCAGGTGTGGCATTTGCATCTGGAAGCTGTTGCTGTGAACCCACAACATGTGGTCAAAGGAGGTGCACGTGAAACAGACCATCCTTAGGCTGCAAAAAAAAATCCATCAGAGGGATAGCAGGAACATTAGGAGTGGCCAAATCAATAGTTTGGTACATTCTGGGAAAAAAATTACTCACTGGTGAGCGCTGCAAGACAAAAATGCCAGGACGTCCACAGAAGACAACAATGATTGATGATCACAGGATCCTTTCCATGGTATAGAAAAATACATTCACAACATACAGAAATGTGAAGACCACTCTCCAGGAGGTAGGCATATCATAATCCAAGTCTACCATAAAGAGAAGACTTTACGAGAGCAAATACAGAGGGTTCACAACAAGGTGCAAACCATTCATAAACCTCAAGAAAAGAAAAGCCAGATTTGACTTTTACAAAAAACATCTAAAAAAGCCAGCCCAGTTCAGGAACAGCATTCTCTGGACAGATGAAACTAAGATCAACCTGTACCAGAATGACGGGAAGAAAAAAAAGTATGGAAAAGGCTTGGAACGGCTCATAATCCAAAGCCTACCACATCATCTGTATAACATGGTGGAGGCAGTGTGAGGGCATGGGCATGCATGGCTTCCAATGGCACTGGGTCACTAGTGTTTACTGATGATGTAAAAGAAGACAGAAGCAGCCGGATTAATTCTGAAGTGGATAGGGATATACTGTCTGCTCAGATTCAGCCAAATTCAGCGAAGTTGACTGGACAGCGCTTCACTTTACAGACGGACAATGACCCAAAACATACTGTGAAAGCAACCCAGGAGTTTTTTAAGGCAAAGAAGTGGAATATTCTGCAATGGCCAAGTCAATCACCTGATCTCAACCCGATCGAGCATGCATTTCACTTGATGAAGGCAAAACTTAAGGCAGAAAGACCGACGAACAAACAACAACTGAAGACAGCTGCAGTAAAGGTCTGGCAAAACATCACAAAGGAGGAAACCTAGCCTTTGGTGATGTCCATGCGTTCCAGACTTCAAGCAGTCATTGCCTGCAAAGGATTCTTGACAAAGTATTAAACATTTTATTTATGATTGTGTTAATTTGTCCAATTACACTTGAGCCCCTGAAATAAGGGGACTGTATATGAAAATGGCTGCAAATCCTAAACGTTTCATACAATATTTTTGTTCAACCCCTTGAAGTGAAGCTGAAAGTCTGCACTTCAATTGCATCTCTGTGGTTTCAAATCCATTGTGGTGGTGTACAGAGCCAAAACTATGAAAATTGTGTCAGTGTCCAAATATTTCCGGACCAAACTGTACATGGTATTGTATTATTACATCTAAACTGCTGGCGCGTGTCAAAGAGTGTTGCCAGACGCTCAAATAAAATATTTGATACTCTTGACATACTGAAAGTCCCACTCATTGGTTGGCACAAGTATTCTACCCCACGTGTGTCACTGAAAGATGATCAAAGAGGGATTATTCAAATATGTTCACTAAAAACAATGTCAGTGGATTCATCCTTACAGTTGAGAAATGTGATTTTGCACCAAAATTCTACAAAAATGTCTGTATGGAGGAATCGTCTTAAATCCCTTCCTGAGCATTCTTAAAATTACATTTCAGGTCTTTAGAAGAAAAGGTCAAGGTAACTACCAAAGGCATCTCAAGGCCACAAACTCACAACATGAAAATATTATTTTATTATAATTAAAGTGAATTGCAAAAGGGTAACAACGGTCATTCATTCAGTAATTGTTAGAAATGTTATGTTCACAAATTCCATTGTTTTAATTTTCTGTTTGTTTTCTCATGTTCCAACCCACATGGTTAAAGCACGCACCTGGTAGTCCCTGTCCTTGTCCACCTGGACACACCCTCCCCTTAGTTATAGATCAGCTTCTGAACATCTGAACATGCAAAAACACTTTGGCCCAAAAAGGTGTATTCTTATAATCTCCACCTGGCACAGCCAGAAGAGGACTGGCCACTCAGAGTCCAGTCCCTCTCTTGGTTTGTTCCTACGTTCCAACTCTACTAAGGAATTTTCCTAGCCATGAAAAAAGGGGTTTATAAAATAAATTTAATTGGTTGGTCCAGTCTTGATTCTGGGCTTTGTGTTTGCATTTGGAGTCTAAAAATTAATAAAATTCTTGTTGTCCCAAAAATAATTAATGCCCTATATATAGAGGATTCATTTTGGGCCTTTCATTCACTTAGGTTAATTACGGTGGCAGTTACAAAATACACAACAGGACTAAATGCAAAGACTCTTCCAGGAACGACTGCAGGAAACTCACCGGCTCTGCAAAAGCGTTATCCCACAGGACTGTTGCTGTGGCGTTGTTGTCTTGACTTCCATGAACAATCACCACCACAGGGAGAGATAATGTCTGGAGACAGAAACAATAAGAAAACCGTTTGAAAAATCAGACTAACTGCATTTATTAAGTCATTACAAATGAAAATTCACAAGACCGCGGGTGCCAGTTAAATGAAATATGTGATTAACATGCTGTTGCCCCATTAAATTGTGTTGCTCCATCATATCATGAGTTTAAATTTGCCACATTGCACTTTTACCACAAACTAATAATAAAGCATAACAATGCATGAAAAAATAAATGTGCAATGATTGGTCTTATCAAAATGTTTCTCCTCTATCGGCATTGTAAAATGAAAGCACCACGACTGGAATGTTCTTTTCTCAAATAGAAGAATCAATTTTGTTTTACCTGGCAGCAAGACACTTGTGACAGTGCAATATCTTTAATTCAGCTAAAGGACAATTGTATAACTATCTTTTTTGTACAGTTATGATTTATCATGTTAATTTGCCTCAGTTGCACATCCCAAAATAAAATCGGGAGACCCCAGACCACACAGCACAGAAGCATGTTGATGTGGATGAAATGTCTCTAAAAACTTGGCCCTAAAAGTAGATTTTCCTGTTACCTTAACGTGGAACACAAGCTCGTTGCCTCCCACACTGAACTGGGACTCGAACAGGACCGTAAACTTCTCCTCCGTGACCGACTCGGCCCCACGGCGGTCCGACCGCTTGATGCGCTTTAAAGACTACACAGGAGAGAACCGCAATGAACCACAGTTTATTGACCACAACCATATTGCTACACTCGCTACGCTCATATGTACAATGTGTAGCAACATTTGGCAAAATCACACCGCTAATGGTGGTCCAGCATTCTAAGCAGTGGCCTTCAGTTCATATATATTGCTGCATGATGGGTTTTGAATCCGGAGCGCTGTAATTTCTGAATCTTTCACCACATTCCTGTCGATTAAAGCATACAAATGCCCGGAAATATACATGAAAATATAAAGGAATTGGTAAAACCACTTAATTATTTAAATATGTAGCTACAACAATTTTTTTTAACTTTAAAATCAATAATATGCATGTACCTATATTGATTACTGAGGATAGATGTCAGTTTAACTGTCATTACCCAACAAAACCCAAAACAGAAGACTGTACAAAGAAAGTACTTTTTAAAGAAAAGTAAAGTCTACAGCCTCAGAACATGGTTACAAATGTAATGTTAATATCATGGACGGTGAGTTTGCATCCATAGCTCTGCGTACTGCTTTGAGATTAGCTGATTGTCTCCAGCTTTTCTCCCATGCTTTTTTGTTTTAACAAAACAGTAACCCAAGTGCGTGTTTTTCACTTTATACTAATTGGAATACACCAATCATGCAATTATATTCATAAACTTCTAAACCAAATTCACCATGTTCCTAAAGTGAGCACTCAGAGTTCCTGTGGTCCGATGGTATTCCATTACACAGTTGTTGTTAAGGATTTCTCCACTGCTGTCACTGAAAAACAGACAGAGGAAGAATCAGTATAATTGGTGGTGTGCTACTGTAACGGCCCAAGCACAGAACTAAACAGAAGTTTTACTTATGTCTCTGTGTGTGTATGTGTGTGTGTGTGTGTGTGTGTGTGCGCTTAAAATCTATGAAAGGAAAAAGGAAGATTCTGCCTGGGGAAATGTCACATGAGAAAAGAGGCAATTTTAGGCTTTGAGTTAGGTTAAAAGTTACAATTGGGGTCAAGTTACAATGAAGGGGTTAGGTTTAGAGTTTGTTTTAGAATTAGTGGTTAGGGAAAAAAAGATTTTGAATGGGAATATTTGTTGATATTCCAACAAAGAGAGTAAAAAAAATTTGTATAAATAAGCTAGGGATGCAATGGTACACGGTATGTTATCAAACCGTTTGGTACGCCCACAACGGTTCAATACGCACAAGTGAACTGCGGAGTTACGATATGCAGGTAATTCTCTGATAATTTCCAAAACGTATTATTGTGCTGCAGACTACATGTACATTGTAGATTCAGATCCATAGAACCAGACGCTTAGCTTGTGAACAGGTAAGGCAGGCAACTGCTTGGGGCCCCAGGCCGTTAGGGGGCTCCTGAAGGCTGACAAACTTTACTCCACAGCAATGTCTCAAAATGTGGCAATCGCAGTGACCGCAACCCCCTTCCCGGTAAACAACCAATGGATGATCTGCAATGACATCTAAGTAGGAAACCTCCCTAATGGTGCCCCATGAAGAGAGGGGAAACTAAAAACACCTTTTCTCTCAGCTCCAACAGCGAGCGCTAGCGAGACAGAGAGAAGCAAATCTGAAGATGCACCGCCGTCTTTCAAATCTGCCGTGTGGAACATTTTGGATTCAGAGTTTAATACAGTGTTAATTTCATCAAAAAAATATTTGTTGAATACCTATTTTCAGTGGCAGATGACGAGACGATAACTGACTAAATAGAAACGGAAAAAATAAAAACTAAACTAAAAATACTTTTCATTTTGGTTGACAAAAACATGACTAGACTAAATTATCTTTGTGACAACAGTCAACTATAACTACTACAGTTGGATAGGAGGATTTTGGAAAGAGAGGATCTCAGTGTCATGATGCGCTTTAAAAAGACAATAAAGTTGAATCTAATCTAATGATGCGCTTTCAGATGTCATTAAAAGACATCTGAAATTGCAGCATCCCAATATATACACACAGGCAAAGATCGCGGTGTGGTGCCTGTAGACTTGGGTATACCCTAATTTGTTAACTATCAAAACGTTTTTAAACCTTCTGTTTTCCCCTCATTTTTACATTTCAAACTGATATTTCCATCCATGTCAATCAAACTGCTTGAACAATAACACATGTGCAATACGCATTTTCCATTTTGGAAATTCCACTCTTCCATACTGTGCACAACGCTGCGCTTAAAATTTTAATAAATAAGCCTTATATTAAGCAATATCAACATATAAGTGAAACATTAGCCTATGATATGTTCCATTGGCCTTATTTGATATGATAAAATGTTTAGGCTACTATTGGTTAATAAGACAATAATTGTGTTTGGACTATAATGTGACTAAAACATAAGGGCATTTTGTTGACTAAAAAGGCTCACTGTTTTCATCATTTTGACAATAATTAGACAAAATCATTATTCAAATGTTATAAATGTGTCTAAAATAAAGATATTTTAGTCAAAATGACTAAAACTAGACTAAATCAAAACCGGGTGCCAAAATTAACACTGGTTCAATATGATGACGATGGTTAAAAGACCGTAAACAGCATAGTCTGCAAGCATTGCTTTGCCACCCATCGGCAACTTGAGTGGAAACACTCCTAACATGATGTGTCATTCATCCCAAAACCGTGACCCCCAAACCGCGACACGTACTGAACCGTGGGCCCACTGTACCGATGCATCCCTGGTATAAGCTTGATGGAAGGTGTGTGTGCGGTCAGTCTTACTTGCGGGTGCTCTCGTTCTTGAGCAGGGCCTTGGCCTGCTGCTCGCTGACAATGACGGCCTTGACCTGCGGAGGGTTCATGTGCACGTTGAGCTTCCCGCCCACCAGGAGGCGCACTGTGGCCGCAAACTTGGTCTGTGTCTTCAGCACCTGGGGGGGCTGCTTCTCTATGATAAATGTACTGGTAAAGGAAGAAGGGAGTTATTGGGCAGAGGGATGCAGGGTTCCACATCAACCAATTCAACGTCGGGCCCATAGAAAAAGACAGTCACTGGCCCTCAAGGGCCAGTGCTCAATTTCCCCATTAAAATACATAGTATTGTATTAAAACGTTTGCTTGTCATATTTGTCACTCTTCCCACTTCGATTTTTTTGACTGTGTCTTGAGCACTTCTTCTCCCCCCTCGGTGTGGTACAGTACCAGTGTCGTCTTTATAACCAATAATATTCGATGGCTCATCTGTTTTGACCAAAGTTCATAGTGCACTCTAGAGCAGGATCCAAACATAGTATTGTACGAGGCAAAGCCAATGCGATCATTTTTGTTTTCGTGGAAAGAACAGGTTCCATGGGTTGAAAACGGTAATGGCAAGGGACACGTTCATGTTGCGCGTTCCCGACGAAAGTCGATAAGGCAGGGTCGTTTATTAAGGGAACGAACAACTACCGAAAACCTGCTCTTAAGTCCTTGCAGTATGTTGCGTGTATTATGGCTAAATGGGCTGTTGACAACCATGTGGCTGCACCAATGGATGTCTGCCTGCTCCGAATGAATGAGGTGGCGCGTAGCCAAATTGAAAAACTAATTACAACCGCCTATTATGTTGTGAAGAGGGAGAAACATTCACGGACTACGTCCATGACATAGTCCGTTGAATACGGATAGAGAAACCATACAGACATGGCTTGTCAACAGTAAGTGTCGTGTTACTACGCCCGCCTAAGCGCTGGCTAGCAGTGACGCACAAGAACCACGTCAACCAACTAGTGCAAGTAGTGTATTGCTCCATATTTATGTTACCATAAATATATTTTATAACTCAATTATTTTATTTTCATGCTTTTATGTCACATCAAATAAGCAAGCATCTTCATGCAAAGATGATAATGATATTTATAGTAGCTAATATTTTGATAACCATTTATTAAAAAGTAATGATGTGCGTTGCATCATATTTATGTAAACAGCAATTGCTTGTATCAAATCTCATGTCTTATATCACATGCAAATCTGTGGTATAAACCAATATTCTGATTATGTGATATTTACATACTATGTATCTGTAAAATACAATTATATTATGTTTTTTTAAATACAGTTCGGGCCAGTAAAAATACAGTCCGGGGCAGTAGATTTCAGACCAACTGGCCCAATAGGGCCAGTGAGAAAAAAAAGTTAGTGTTTGACCCTGGGATGGATGCAGCAGAGGAGGAATGGGGTGAAACATAAAAGGAGATACAAAAGAGGAAGCGAGAGACAAGAGCGAGAAACAAGAGTGACAGACAAACGAGAAAGAGATGACAGAGAAAGAGAGAAGGAGTGAGAGACAGAGAAACGAGAAAGCGATGACACAAAGGGTCAGAGAACCAGACAGTGGGTAAATACTGTTGAAAAGATTACAGGTTGCGTACATAAGATAACAGGACATGAGAGAATATTCACTATATGTACACAGCAAATTACTGTGATGCTTCTTAATGTTCTGAATTCTCAATGTTACTCTTGAGACAATGGCATATTCACATTAAGAGCAATTTACCAAAAGCATTGTCAGTCCGCCATAATCGAATATTTGAATTTGAGACAAATCATTTTATTTCAAGTTTATTGAAGGTAGACACCCCGCCTAATGTACTCAGTCTGTTTTATGTTTTTTTATCCTCCTGAAATGATTCAGAGAATGCATTTTGTCAGACAGTGACAAAAAGCAACTAGGTTTGGCCTTAAGCAGAGAATGTTCTGAATTAAAAGTCGGTGGGTAAGGAACTAATTACAAAGACAGCAGCCCAAAATAATTGCGGCCACAGCAAAAAAATTAGGCAATAGTACAAAATGTGAATATGAGATCAAAGTACAAAATGTCAAATGTTTGACCAACAGGAATAACAGCTCTGTCAGAGTTCCATTTCCCCATTTCATGTGAGCATGAGTATTGGGACATTTGTCTCACAGGTGTTTAGAAAAGGTGGTTACTGTGAATGTGTAGTCTCAGCTCTATCCTTTGCTATGCCTTTGCAGCCTGCATTTGTTGTCAATAGGTATAATCCAACATAAAGAGTTGGGAGCTGCCTATTAAATAAAAGCAATCATTTTCAATGCTAAAAGAAAATAGGAATTCAGTTGGAACCATAGCAGAAAAATGCCATGGCATTGTTAAATAAACAGTTTGGATTGTTCTGATTTGCCTTCAGCGAATCGGCAAAAACCAGGTCGGCCAAAGAAAAAACAGCAGTTGATGACATTAAAATGACCAGGCGTGGAAAAACAATAATAAAATAAGTGTCAGTGAAAACACAAACAACCTCCAAAATGCTGGAGAGAACATGTCACAATCTACGGTTTCTAGAAGACTACAATATGAGATGCAAACCCCTGATCAGCACAAAAAAACAGAAAGGCCAGATTACAATATGCAATATAATACAGAGGTCAGCCAGTAGTTTTATATATACACTACCGTTCAAAAGTTTGGGGTCACTTATAAACATCCTTGTTTTCAAAAGAAAACTTATTTTTTGGTCAGTTATCATAACATAAAATTGATCAGAAATACAGTAAAGATAATGTTAATATTGTAAATGACTGTTGTAGTTGGAAACGGCTGATTTTTAATGGAATATCTACATAGGCATACAGAGTCCCATTATCAGCGACCATCAGTCCTATGTCCCAATGGCACAATGTTTTTGTTAATCCAAGTTCTTCATTTTAAAAGGCTAACTGATCATTAGAAAACCCTTTTGCAATTATGTTGGCACAGCTGAAAACTGTTGTTCTGATTACATAAGCAATAAAACTGGCCTTATTTAGACTAGTTCAGTATCTGGAGCATCAGCAATTGTGGGTTCAATTACAGGCTCAAAACTGCAGACCAGGAACACCCGACAAGGGTTGCAGATTTGTAGATGCTCTGACCCAGTCGTCTAGCCATCACAATTTGGCCCTTGTCAAAGTCGCTCAGATCCTTACGCTTGCCCATTTTTCCTGCTTCTAACACATCAACTTTGAGGACAGAATGTTCCCTTGCTGCTTAATATATTCCACCCACTGACAGGTGCCATGATAACGAGATTATAAGTGTTCACCTGTCAGTGGTCATAATGTTATGGCTGATCGGTGTATGCACATATACACACACACACAGTAACAAATAAAGTAATAGAAAGTTTTTTATATTCCAGCCAACCTGTGAGAAGCATGTAAATGCAAAACAATATGGTTTGGGACAAATCTGTAGTATTTGCATTACTGTCAATAACTGGGCAACACAGAAAAGCACATCCAGCTAGTGTGGCAGTGACGATGTGGTCAGTGTCAATCACTCACAGACTCTCAAAGACACACAAGTACACACACCTAGCCCTACCTAGTAACTAGCGCAGAGATGATGTCGGTGATGTCAGCATTTAGCTTGGTGAGCAGCTCCTCTATGGGGCCCGGCAGGGGCAGCTGCTGGGTCAGGTGTTTGGCCCGTTGGATCTGCTGCCGGTTTTGCCAGATCAGGTCCGCCAGCTTCTCACACCTGGAGAGGGAGGAAAAGTTTAAGTGTTTCATTTCTAAAAGAGTTGTGAGAGAATAAGTGTGTGTGTGTGTGTGTGTGTGTGTGTGTGTGTGTGTGTGTGCGCGTGTCTCAAAAATCCTGGTAAAAATCAAGAGGAAATGAGGAAGTAACATAGGAACCGTTCAGCAGGAAACAGTGCATTTTGGGACGGCTAGTGGCCCAGTGGTGGGACTCACCAGGACTGCAGAACGTCCAGCCCCCCTTCCGAAGGCCCCCCGTTGCCGGCAAGCTGCTGGCGTCTCTTCCACTGGATCAGCTCCTCGTCCAAGATCAGAGTCTGCTGTTTCCTCAGCTGAACCAGGCTCTGCTGGTGCTTCTCTGCTAGGTCCTACACACACACACACACACACACACACACACACACACACACACACACACACACACACACACACACACACACACACACACACACACACACACACACA